>PVJI01005376.1:0-97156 GCA_004026765.1 Micronycteris hirsuta | reverse complement strand
TCTGTTTCTGTTCTAGTTCGTCCCATTCCGAGACTATGTGGACCGATCAGGGAACCAAGTGTTGAGTATGGCGCGACTAGCCAAGGATGTGCTCGCGGAGATCCCAGAGCAGCTGCTGTCCTATATGCGCACCAGGGACATCCAGCCTCGCCCTCCACCACCTGCCAACCCCAGCCCGACCCCAGCTCCAGAGCAGCCCTAAGGAGCCTACTTATCCAGTGCCTGCAATCTGCCTACCCACCCATCCACTGCTTCTGCTGAAAGCCAGAGGCACCTAAAGCCCTGTGACTACTCATTGGGAGGCCAGCTTAGAGGATCAGTGCTGGGTGTCAAGTCCTCCACTCCCTCACCCATGGGCCTGGCACTGTCACCACCTCCCTGCCTTCATGCCAATAATAAAGCTGATAATAATAATTACTCCACTTCTGTCTCTTGGGTCTTGGGGAAAGAGACTAGGGGACCCAGGGCTTGGTACACCAAGAGGAGGGAGGATGGCTTCAGGTAGGATTCCCACCCTATTAAACATGCATCCAGTCATATCTTCAGACATCTTTCAAACACTTCCAGAAGTGCCAAGTAAAATTGTGTGTATGTTTTTTTTCTGAGAGAAGAGAAAAGCCATACATAGCTTTCATCAGACTCTTAATAGGGCTCCTGACCTCCAAAGAGGCTGGCTTTAAGATGATTGCATTACTTTGCTCTCATTTATTTTGATTTGTCTGAATAAGAATAATAAAAACAACTAGTATTTTCTTTGTGTATTTTGTGTATCACACACTATTCTAGGCAATTTATAGGCATCATCTATTTAATCCTCGCAGCAGGTAAGCACTGTTTTTTTTTTTAAGATTTATTTTTTTATTTAATTTAGAGAGAGGGGAAGGGAGGGAGAAAGAGAGGGAGAGAAGCAGCAATGTATGGTTGCCTCCCACATGGCCCTCACGGGGACCTGGCCCGCAACCCAGGCATGTGCCCTGACTGGGAATCGAACCAGTACCCTCTGGTTCCCACCCCGCGCTCAATCCACTGAGCTACACCAGCCAGGACGGTAAGCACTGTTTTATCTCCATTTTACAAATGAGGAAACTGAAGCTCAGAGAGAGTAAGTCACTTACTGAAGAGAACTCATCAGTTTGACTCCAGATTCCAAGATCTTAACCAGAAAACTTCTTCCTGGAGTGTTATTTTTTTTTAAGATTTTATTTATTATTTTTAGAGGGGAAGGGAGGGAGAAAGAGGGAAACATCAATGTGTGATTGCCTCTGGCGCGCCCCCTGCTGGGGATCTGGCCCGCAACACTAACTGGTGATCCTTTGGTTCTCAGGCCCGCGCTCAATCCACTGAGCCACACCAGCCTACAGATGGTAGGGGGAGTTATTTTGGGATTGTTGTTTTTTTTTTTTTTTTGAAGACGCTGTATACAAATCATACATTATAGTGGATCAAATGCAAGGTTGCATTAAGATAAAATGGAAGCTTCAAGGTCCTTTGGGCTTTGCCGCACAACCCTGAAAGATTCTTTTGCACTTCTCTTTGATGGCAAAACTGGAGAGGCTCAGCTACAAGCATGTTTAACAAGTGAACTCTCTCTGGTACTCAGGTTCTCCAAAGTCCCCAAGAACTGGCCATAAAACTTTCAAGCTCCGTTTTACAAATAAGGAGTTTGAGGTAGGAAGAATTTAACAACTCGCACTAGTTCACATAGCTACGAAGTGGTCTAGCCACATTATAGCCACATTAAAACCACCTGTCTGTTTTGAAACCATCTTCCAAACGGCAAACCGTAGCAACGATACATTTCCCCGCCAAACTACAGGATATCAGGCATCTGAATCCCATTTTACAGTAGATATGCCCTTTCACACCCCAAAAGACTTCTACACCTCCCCAAATTCGGTGCCTCCTGTCGCAACCACACCTTCCTTTTCTGTCCAGTCCCGCGCCTTCACCTTTCCAAAGCCCCGCCCCATCCCTTGAAGCCTAGCTTGCTTTTCCCAGGTCTGTCCTTTCTCGCCAGCCCACCCAGCTCCACCCAGCTCCACCTTCCAGGCCAATCCAAAACCCCGCCCTTTACTTCCTGAGGCCCACTCTTCAGTTTAGCCCCACCGTTTGCCGGGTTTAAGTCTCAAATCTCCTTGGTAGGATTTGCTTTACAGATGGCCCCGCCCCCTCCACTGAACCCCACCCTCTGCCCAAATCCCGCCCCATAGACTAGTTAATTCTCTTCCAGCCCCGCCCCGCCCCTACCCATAAATCCCGGCCTTCCTTAGGCTCAAACTCGCGTCCCTCCTGCTCTGGGCTCTGCCTCCAGCCCCGCCCCGTGGCTCCGGCTCCGCCTCGCCGCCTTCCTCGGAGACCAAGGCCAGGTCTTTACCGCAGCCGCGGCGCCAGCAGGGGGGAGGGAGTAGGGAGGGAGGAGACAGAGGGGGAAGGGAGAAGGGCGGGCTCCTCATCCCCAGCCCCGCGCTTAATGTTTGCAGCCGCAGATTCGACACAGACGGCCCGACAATTCCGCGTCCCGGGAACTGTGCCTTGAGTTTCCATAAACTCCCCTCTAAGATAGAGGTGCTAGAGAAGCCCTGTGGGGTGTTCAGGGGCCCTGACGAATGCCAAAGAATGGTCTCTCGAGCCTCAGCTGGCGGGCGGGGGTCTGTGGCGAAAGTGCAGCTCGGCAGCGCCGCGGCACTACGTTTACCCTGCGCAGACGCCGTCGCCGCCGCTGCTGCCGCCGCTGCTGTCCCTGCCTTTGCCGCCACCGTCTCTGCCGCCGCCGTCCCCGCGCTGCCTCCGGGAGTCTCCATTGTTCCGGCAGTGCCGGATCCAGACACCGGGCAACTTAGGGGCTCTCGAAACGGGAGGCAGCCGAGAGAGTTGAGACGACACCGAGACGCCGGCAAAACCGGGAGCGGAGGGGTCAGCGCGGGAATCCCGGGGAGCCGGGGCCAGAGCGTGGGGCGGCAGGGGGCCGGGGTGGCGAGGTCTGAGGTCTCCGAAGTTGGGGCTCCCCCTCCCCGGCCCATCTTTCCCTGCCGGCCTCCCCAAGTGGAGTCGGAGCCCCGGCGGGCGGCCCCGGCGATGAGCCCGGACTCGAGGTGGCCGGTGAGTGCGGGCCGGGGACCAGGGCGGGAGTGGCTAGCGGGGAAGGGTTTGACTACTTTTGTGGGGAGCGCGTTGAGCTGCCCTGCCCAGGTGCCCCTCCAGCCCTTCCAGCCGGCAGAACTGACAGTGACTTCGCTCCCAGCGGGCATCCCAGGGCAACAATGTATCCTTCGGGGCTACCAAAGTCAACCGCAGGAGGAGAGTCTTGTTTAACTTGTTACACTTCGACAAAAGGGAAACGCCGCCGCATCCGGGAGAGGGCTGCGGGCACCGCCTGGGCCTGGCCTGATGCCTCCGGCTCCCGCCCCCTACTTCCTCCAGCCCCCTGAGCTCTGCTGCCTTACCCTTGGGCCCCGGGCCCTACCCACGGGCTTTCAGATCTAAGTTCTCGGCTCCCTCCTCTGTGCCTCTGCCGCTGACTCCCAGCGGGACATCTGCCCAGGGCTCTGTGCTACTTAGGAAGTCAGGGAGCCAGGGCAGCAGAGCTGCGGCGTTCACCAGGGACACATCATTGAAAGAGGAGAGCTTATTTATGCTTACGATTGGTCTGTTTTTAAAGGCACAGAAGCAGGTAGGAAGTAAAAGGGAGCTGGAATTGAAGTAGTAGCTTTACTGATGTGGAAGTCAGGAGCTTTGACAGAGACACTGAAGCAGCCCACTTGCTTGGTTACGTTGCAGGAAGATAGAGGCCAAGAGGGGTCACTGTTTGTCAGGGAGCTCAGGGTGGCACTGTCTGGAATGGTGCCAAGCCCCTAGCTGAATTGTTAAACTCAACTAAGCCGGGAGAAACTGGGGCAGTCTCTGACTAAGCTGGGCTTCCTGGGGGCTGGTGCCATCTGCTGTCTTCATTCACCCAGGAACACTGGAGAGGAGAAAGGGAGGGCCCTGAAGACCAGCATGGAATCAAGTGTGCCTGGATTGCCTTGTTCCTCTCTGTACCCTTAGGGCTTGGTACCACTGCCAGGGCCAGGGGATAGACTCTCCCTAAAGACCTCAGAAGTGAACTAATTCTTTCTATAATCCCGTGATTTCTGCTGGAGTGCAGGACTACATCATTGGCTACCCATTTAGGCTTCTACATGGGCTAACACTAGTCTTCATCCATCTCTCTCAGCTCCAAATCTGATGATCTCATTCAGCTATTCTGGTACTGGGGATATAGAGGTGGGCCCTGGTGTCTGCACTGCACAGCTTCCAGTCTGGTGGGGAGGAGACAAAGGTGAGAATGGAATGCTATGAAAATACAGCTCCCCATAGGAGAGACAAGTCATACCAAAAGAAGTGACATTTGATCTGGGTATTGAAGAATGAGTAGGAGCTCACCAATAAGAGAGGATGGAAGGCATTCCAAATAGAGATCATCTTGCAAGAATGAGAGGTTATAACTTTCAGGAAATGGCAAGCCGCCCTGGATAGACAGAAGCACAGCTGTAACTGGTGAAAAGAAGAGTCTGGAAAGGAGGACTAGGACGAGACAGTGAAAGGAGCCCTTGAATGTCAACATAGGGAATTTGGATATTATCCTGAAGTAGGGAACATCAGACAGATTTTAATCCGAGATTGAAATGACTGTTGCTACTCGGTAAAAAGATCACTGAGGCCCCATTATGCAAGATTAGGTTAGAAGGTTGAGGCAGAGGGCACAGTGACCAGGCGAGAGGTGAGGGGGCCCACACAGTGGCCATGGTGTGGAGGAGATGGCACTTAGAGATGCTGTAGAGGTGGGCTGGCCAGGATCCTTGAAAAGAGAAAGGGTTGGAGGGAGCGGAGTGGGTAGCCAGGAACTCTTCCTAGGCCTCTGTTAACTCATCTGTACATTCTAGATGTGACAGCATGGGGGTGGACTTTGACGTGAAGACTTTCTGCCACAATTTGCGGGCAACTAAGCCACCATATGAGTGCCCTGTGGAGACTTGCCGCAAGGTCTACAAGAGTTACAGTGGTATTGAGTACCACCTGTACCATTATGACCACGACAACCCACCACCCCCTCAGCAGACTCCACTCCGCAAGCACAAGAAGAAGGGGCGCCAGTCACGCCCAGCCAACAAGCAGTCACCCACCCCCTCGGAGGTGTCACAGTCACCAGGCCGTGAGGTGATGAGCTACGCGCAGGCCCAGCGCATGGTGGAGGTGGACCTGCACGGCCGCGTCCACCGCATCAGCATCTTTGACAACCTGGATGTGGTGTCGGAGGATGAGGAGGCTCCCGAGGAGGCCCCTGAAAATGGCAGCAACAAAGAGAACACAGAGACACCAGCTGCAACTCCCAAGTCAGGCAAGCATAAGAACAAGGAGAAGCGCAAGGATTCCAACCATCACCACCACCATAATTCTTCTGCCAGCACCACTCCCAAGTTGCCAGAGGTTGTATACCGGGAGTTGGAGCAGGACACCCCTGATGCCCCACCCCGGCCAACTTCCTATTATCGGTAAGGCTGCCTCTGCCTCCCAACTCTGGAACACTGGTCAAACAGGGCTCAGGAGCCAGAGAGAAGTGACAGGCAGCAGGTAGGAGAATGACAGGGATAAAGGGTAACAGGAGCACACTAGTCCTATTAGGGCAGTGAGAGGAACAGTACTCCAGTTAATGATGGTGGTACTTAACTATAACTACTCCTTCATGTTGTTCTCTTTTTAATTTTCTTTTTTTTCCCTCATATTATTCTCACAACTCACTCAGGTAGATACTGTTCTCATTCAACAGATGAGGAAACCACAGTTCAGAAAGGGGCCAGACACGCCAGAAGCCACATGCCAGTAGGTAGCTGAACCAGGACTCAAACCTAGGTTCCTCTGCCTCCAGAGCTGCACTATTTCCGCTCTATCACAGGATCCCTTCTCTGGTTCCCGATCCTCTCCACTCCATCACTGTGTGACCTTGGGAAAGGCCTCTGGCTTCTGGTGTTCTAGTGACCCCATCTGTAGAGCAGGTTTAATATTTCTCTGCCTGCCTAAAGGTAGAGGACAAGGAACACTGATTTATAAGGTCCTAAAAGCAGCTTGTAAATCGCAGAGGTAATTTTCCCATCATTCGTTCCTTTCTTGTCGCCCATCCTTTAGCATGCCTAATCAATATTTCCATCAACTTTATTTTGTACTCCTCCAATGGCCCTTTTCTTTATTTCATTTAACTGTTTCTTGGTAACCCACTTCTCCCAAAAATCAGTCAGAGGTTCCTAATAAAGGCACAGTATGCATAGGCTAAATTTCTTTAACATGAGGTAAAAAAAATGAAGGAGTGGGGGCAGGATGGCGGTAAAATACGTACAGAAAGTCTAGCCGAAGGGTGGTACAGAAACCAAGTATACACCTTGCCTCTGGGAGTCTTGGCGTCCGAGGCAAAAAGAGCATTCTGATGAGTTAGTTAAGGTGCAGTCTTTGGTTCCAACTAATCAGAAGGCCTGATCTCTAAGAAAGACTTTAAAGGTTTATATATGAAAGGTTTTTACCAAAAGTGTAATCCATGTGATGTTATACTAAATCTCATAAAAGCGAATCTGTGGGAACCCAAGTAATTTGGCTTAGTATGTCACTTTTCTCTCTCTCCCCTGTTCACATGTTAGCCAGTCTCCTTCCTCTCTTCCATTCTTTCGTCTGACCAGCCCAGCTCCACTTCCTTCTGGCTTTCCATCTGGTGGCACTGACTGTCATTTCCACCCCCAACACAGAGACCCCTCAGGTCCTCTCCTCTCTCCTAACGGCTCCCTCCTAATGGCGCTCTTTGCTTTGATGGGCAGCTCACCCCAACTCATTCTGTTCCTTTTCTCCCTCCCTCCACTCAGAGTCACTCTTTCCTTCTGGGGAACCAGGCTGTTCTCCAGGGCAGCAGTTCTCAGCTGGCGCACTGCCATCAGTTTGGAGGTGTGTTGGGTGTAATTTATTACTACTGTTAGTAGAACTGCCCAAGTTTTGGAAATGAGAAGAGTCGAGGTCACCTCTAATAACACCACTTTCTCTTGTTTGCATCTGATATACCTGAGGGGGAGAGGGAGGGTGGTGTACCAGGAATTGCGTACGACATGTGGCCTGCCTTATCTGTGCTGCAGCTAGCCTGTAATCTGGGTGCACTGTGGAAGTGTGTTATGTGTGTCATGGCAGAGAAAAGTTTTAGAGCTGTTGCCAAGGTGTGAAAGGGGCTTTATGGTTTACACTAGCCCTGAGCCACACCCTTTTTCAAGGATGAGGACATTGCATCCACCTTGGGGAAGAGGTCAAGGGCTAAGGAATAAGCTGCTTCAGGTAGACGTAGCATTTTACTGTCTTTTCTTCTCTTCCACCCTCAAAATACCTTTCAGATGAACAACACTGAGAACCTATTTCTGTGTGGTTCTTGCCTCTATCCTGTAGTGGAGGAGCTCAACACAGAAACAGCTATAATGCAAAGCAAGGTGGTGGGTCAGGGCTATGCAAAAGCTAATAATAAAACTAACATTTATTGAATACTTGCTGCATGGCAGATACTGTTCCTAAGTACTTTACCTGTACTAACTCATTTAATGCTCACAGTAGCTATATGAAATAGGCTCATGTTAGCATCAAGCATCATCACTTTAAGATGAAGAAACCTAGGCTCAGGGAGGTTAGCTCACTTGCCTGCTATCATACAAAGCATGGTTGCAGAGCCTGTGTTTGCCTGGCCTGGTCTAGCACCAGGGCCCCACTTCCCTTGTGGAGAGAGGATGGGCAGCCAGCTATGGGCCATTTGATTTGGCCCATTCATTTTTGTAATTCCATTTAATCCTGACAGCATCTTTGGGAATAAGTAGTAGTATCTTAATTCTATTGTCAATAAAACCAGGTTCAGAAAGGAGCAGTGATGTTCTGAAGGTCACAAAGTGGGAGAGCCAGGATTTAAATTTAGGTTTGTTAGAAGCCAAAGCCCCATTCTTTCCATTGCAGCTCTCTATAGCTTTGCAATACTAGAGTTTAGGTGACCTAGAGCATGGTAAAGGCGTGGGAGCCTGCTCTGATTCCCAGGAACCTGCAGGTCCAGTGAGTGCTGCAGGGTACAGCGTGAATCCTGGCATTGCCACTTCCTGGTTGTGTGACCTTTCTGTGTTGGGCAATTAACTTCTCAAAGCTTGTGTTTCCTCCTTTGCAAAATGAGGGCAATAAAAACATTGACCCTATGGCTGTGTTGACAGTAAATGTGATAACTTAGCACAATGCCTGGCTCACAGTAAATGCTCAGTAAATCTTAGTTGCTCTGACTGTTATCTCCCAAGGCTAACTAGACAACCACACAGTACCTATAGTTTGAGGGAGCCCTGAGCTGGTGCTGGCACGGCTGACAAGACCCACAGCAGCTCCATTCAGGACACTGCTAGCTGGTACTAAAATACTTATAATTTGCAGGTAACTCCTGAGGACATTCCTTCTCCTGACTCTTTGCACCATCATCTAGACCATTCCAGTGGGTCCTAGCTGCCCTATCCTTCTCACTTTAGGAGCCACTGCACCCCAAGGGAGGGATGTAGCATCTAGGATATGAGGTATGGAGTTAGCAGGCCTAATTTCACATCCCAGCTCTCTTCTCACAAGGAGGCTGGGGCAGGTGAAGTAACCTCTCCAAACCTATGTTTCCTTTTCTGCAAAACAGGAATGATTATAGGACCTATAGGTAATGGTGGAATGAGACAACATCTGTAAAGGTACAGGGGGCTTAGAGTAAGTGCTTGGCAAATGTAACCCATTGTCTTTAAGGGAGGGAAATCTCAACCATATGATGCTGAGCTGCCTGTGTGCACTGCAGGTACATCGAGAAGTCAGCAGAGGAGCTGGACGAGGAGGTAGAGTATGACATGGATGAAGAGGACTATATCTGGTTGGATATCATGAATGAGCGACGGAAGACGGAGGGTGTGAGTCCCATTCCGCAGGAGATCTTTGAGTACTTAATGGACCGGCTGGAGAAGGAGTCCTACTTTGAGAGCCACAATAAAGGCGACCCCAATGCACTAGTGGACGAGGATGCTGTGTGCTGTATCTGCAATGATGGTGAATGCCAGAACAGCAATGTCATCCTCTTCTGTGACATGTGCAACCTGGCTGTGCACCAGGAGTGCTATGGTGTCCCCTATATCCCTGAGGGCCAGTGGCTGTGCCGCCGCTGCCTACAATCACCCTCCCGTGCTGTGGACTGTGCCCTGTGCCCCAACAAGGGTGGTGCCTTTAAGCAGACAGATGACGGGCGCTGGGCCCATGTGGTATGTGCCCTGTGGATTCCTGAGGTCTGCTTTGCCAACACAGTCTTCCTGGAGCCAATTGACAGCATTGAGCACATCCCACCAGCTCGCTGGAAGCTGACCTGCTACATTTGCAAACAGCGGGGTTCAGGGGCCTGCATCCAGTGCCACAAGGCTAACTGCTATACAGCCTTCCACGTGACGTGCGCCCAGCAGGCCGGCCTTTACATGAAGATGGAGCCTGTGCGGGAGACAGGTGCCAATGGTACCTCCTTCAGTGTCCGCAAGACAGCCTACTGTGACATCCATACGCCCCCTGGTTCGGCACGCCGCCTGCCTGCCATGTCCCACAGTGAGGGGGAGGAGGAGGAGGAAGAGGAGGAGGATGAGGGTAAGAGTTGGAGTTCAGAGAAAGTCAAGAAGGCCAAGGCCAAATCCCGGATCAAGATGAAGAAGGCGCGTAAGATCCTGGCAGAGAAGAGAGCAGCTGCACCTGTAGTGTCAGTGCCCTGCATCCCACCACACAGGTATGTGGGGAGCAGGTGGACAGGTTGGTAAGGGAAGAACAAGCCCTACTGAATATTGACAGCCCCTGAGTGACAGGGTTAGGTTATCTTCCTATCAGAACTATATAGAGGTTTTAAAAAATCCAGAAGCGATTAGCTCTAACAGGTCATTTGACTTTTACATTAAGAGTCAGAAACTTTGATTTTTTTCTGGTAGACCTAACGTATTTTAAACTGACCTTCATTTGATGGTGTGGTTTAAGTAATGAAGGAGGGATGTAATAGCTACCAGCCACAATAGAAGAAATAGTCTGACTCTTAAGGGAGAAATGGAATAAAAAGGGGGAAGGAACTGCTTAAGAAGTCAGAAAGTAGTTACTGCCACCAGTAAGTCCAAATGAGGGCTGTGATCAGTTATTTTTAACTCTCTTATGTTCCTAGTTGATTTTTTATAGTTTACTGCTGTGCTTTATCTTAAAACCTTATAAGACTCAGTCTGAGCTGGGTATCCCAGGGTAAAATGGTACTCTGGGCTGTAGTGACAAGAGCGGTCTTAGGAGCCAGAGTCCCTAACACCCTGGTAAACAGGGTTAGAGATCTGGATTAGTGCTGGGAGCTTGGCTTCCAGTCTGCCAAGGTGCCATTGACAGTAGACTTATTCCCTATTCAGCCCCATTCAGACACTCTCAACTAGCCAGAGGCCCTTGTTTTACAAAAGAAAATTTGTTCTTCTGCTTCCCAGGCTCAGTAAAATCACCAACCGCCTGACTATTCAAAGGAAGAGCCAGTTCATGCAGAGGCTGCATAGCTACTGGACACTGAAGCGGCAGTCACGGAATGGGGTCCCACTGTTACGTCGTCTGCAGACACACTTGCAGTCTCAGAGGAACTGTGACCAAGTCGGGGTACTGTGTCATGTTCCCTGTGGGCTCTGGGAACTAGGGCCAGGGGATAAGAATCAGGATTTACGACTATAGCATTCAATGTCTGAGGGCTTAAGCTGTTTCCTTTATTAAGCTAGCCTTCTAACCAGGCCCAGGAAGAAATCCTTACAGATTATCCTTGTAGAAAACCACTGTTCTTATGTGTTCATTCATTCATTCCACAAGTGTATACCAAGCATTGGCACAGGAGACACTTAGGTTGAGGGGCTCCCACTGGAGCTGGCAAACCTGCCAGTAAATTCCTGTGCACCTTCCTTTGGCTTTACTTGAACCCAAGTTTCCTGGTCTGTCCTACCCTCTGGCCTTTCCTTTGGCTCCCTTATCATCTCCTGACCCCTTTTCGCTTCTACAGAGAGATTCTGAGGATAAGAACTGGGCCCTCAAAGAACAACTCAAGTCCTGGCAGCGGCTCCGGCACGACCTAGAGCGAGCTCGGCTGCTGGTGGAGCTGATCCGCAAGCGAGAGAAACTCAAAAGGGAGACGGTGAGTACTCCTGGGCCAGCTGTATTTTAAAGAGGAGAGAACATATCTGGGAGAAGGAAAACCAGGTGTTACCTAGCCAGGAAGCAACAAGGCTGACGCTGGAGTCAGGTCTCCTGGTGCACAGTATGTTCTTGGGCCACCAGAAGCAGACTGTCCCAGGAGAGTATGAATGGAACTCTGGATTATTTGATATAGGTAACTAGTGCTGCAAGTTCAGTCAAGGAAGGGAAAGGCCAGAGTAGCTGTGGTTTCACTGGTGGTGCCTTGCAGAAGGTAGACCTGAGTTAGTATACCAGCTGTTGGGGGTGGGAAAGAAGGACAATTCCCACACCTGCTGCGACCATCTCCTCAGACTGCCCTGCCAAGGGACTGGCCTGGGCCTGGCTGATTGGGCCTTTCTGTGTGTCAGATCAAAGTCCAGCAGATTGCCATGGAGATGCAGCTAACCCCTTTCCTCATCCTCCTTCGCAAAACCTTGGAGCAGCTCCAAGAGAAGGACACAGGCAACATCTTCAGCGAGCCGGTCCCTCTGTCTGAGGTAACCGAATTGGACGAAGTAAGAATCCCTTCCCCTCACTCCATCTTCTTTCTGTTCCTCTCCCAGTGGACCCCTGCTGCAGGTCTGGGCCAGGGACTAGGAGGGGACCTTGAAAAGAGGGGCTGGTGGCCCTGGAGCTCCAGAATGACTGGAGTTACATGTGTTACCTGGACTCTGTCTTGTCCGTGTCATACCCCGAAGGCCCAGAATGGGAGGCAGTCTGCATTCCCTCCCCAGAGGCAGGGACCGAGTCTGCCAAATGAATAATCCCAAGGCAGGAAGACACTTTCAGGGTGCTGAACCCTAGAATGGAGACTTTAGAAGGCTCAGCACCTAAAGAACGAGCTCTGAAGCCCTAGGTCCTGACTGGTAGACTCTTCTCTCTAAAAGGTATAAAATGAGAGGCCTGAGGCAGCAGCCTCCTTATAAGTCTTAATGATAAGTAAAACGAGCTATAGGAATGCAAGGTGGTGTTATTTCCAGAGGACACCCTTAGCTGTTTTCTTATTGAAGCCTCATATGGCTCTAGGAGGAGGATTTAGCAGTAATTTTATCACTTTTTCCAGGCCAAGGAAAGAAGGCCCAGAGAGGTTAAGAGACTTGCTAAGGTCACACAGCTTGTGACTGGTAAAGTCAAGACTGAATCCACCCCTCCTTTCCTCTGTACTATATGCCTGCCTCTATGGTGGGAAGAGGTTACTGGATGCTTTTCAAGGGGTGGCATTAGGAGCAGAGGTTCAGGGGGAATGAGAAGCATATCTCCACTTAGCCACACCTACCCTGCTCTCCTAGGTACCTGACTATCTAGACCACATCAAAAAGCCCATGGACTTTTTCACCATGAAGCAGAACTTGGAAGCTTACCGCTACCTGAACTTTGATGATTTTGAGGAGGACTTCAACCTCATCGTCAGCAACTGCCTCAAGTATAACGCCAAGGACACCATCTTTTACCGGGCAGCTGTGCGGCTCCGTGAGCAGGGTGGTGCTGTGCTCCGTCAGGCCAGGCGCCAGGCAGAAAAAATGGGCATCGACTTTGAGACGGGCATGCATATCCCCCACAACCTGACTGGAGACGAGGCCCCACACCACACTGAAGATGGTGGGTGATGAGTCACACACACTTAGAGGCCAATGCTAAGGATGAACAGCTTTCCAAGAATCCCATTCTGGGAGCAGGCAGTATAGGCAGGAAGCAGTTAGGCTGAGCAGTGGCAAGCTTTCCCCAGGAAGCCAGATTCAGTGAATGGATAGCAGTGCCTGCCAGTCTACTTCTTGGTGCTGCTATGTTATGGCTGTTTCTGGTGGGAAGCTGAGGGGAAAAGAGTGGGTTTCTTGCTGCGTGTTCAAGATTTAAGGGGCCCAGAGAACTGCCCTAAGTCTGATCTTTTCCCCTCATCCCCACCCCTAGCAGCAGAGGAAGAACGGCTGGTCCTGCTGGAGAACCAGAAGCACCTGCCAGTGGAAGAGCAGCTGAAGTTGTTGCTGGAGCGGCTGGATGAAGTGAATGCCAGCAAGCAGAGTGTGGGCCGCTCACGGCGTGCAAAGATGATCAAGAAAGAGATGACAGCACTGCGGCGGAAGCTTGCCCATCAGCGGGAAACTGGAAGGGATGGGCCTGAACGTCATGGCCCCTCTATCCGGGGCAGCCTGACACCCCACCCAGCAGCCTGTGACAAAGATGGGCAGACAGACAGTGCCGCTGAGGAGAGCAGCAGCCAGGAGACAAGCAAAGGTCTGAACCCCATAGCAAGGTGGACCCCAAAGCAAATCAGACTTTGACTCTGAAGCACACATTTAGCTCCTGCCATCCCCTAGGCAGAGGTCTTTCCTGTATAGCTAGCTGTACTTTCTCCCTCATTCCCCAATCAGGGGCCTCTTAGCTGCCTCTGTGGCTATTTGTGTAAGAAACACTGTTCCCAGTTCCATGATCTCCAACTCATCTCCCCAACAATAGCTGGAATAATGGTCCTATACACCCAGGGCATACCCGGGACATTTACCCTTCCCACATCAGGCCCCTCACCAACTCTCCTTCTCTCTTTCTCTGCTCCAGGCCTGGGTCCCAACATGTCCTCAACCCCCGCACATGAGGTGGGCAGGAGAACCTCAGTTCTGTTCTCCAAAAAGAACCCGAAGACAGCTGGACCGCCCAAGAGGCCGGGCCGGCCCCCCAAAAACCGGGAGAGCCAGATGACCCCCAGCCACGGAGGCAGTCCTGTGGGGCCCCCCCAGCTCCCCATCATGGGCTCCCTCCGTCAGCGCAAGCGGGGTAGGAGCCCCCGGCCCAGTTCGAGCTCAGACAGCGACAGTGATAAATCCACAGAAGATCCCCCAATGGGTGAGCCTCACCATCACCCAGTCCCCCAAGAGAGTGAGCAAAGCTGCCATCCTTCCCAACATAACTTCCACCTATCCCTTCATTTGCCCATAATATGTCAAAGCTAGAAGGGCCCTTAGGAATCCTTTAATTCAATCCCCTCATTTTACAGACTGGGAAACTGAAACCCAAAGACACTGATCCAGCTAGATTCCCATCCAGGGCCCCCTCCATTGTATCACTTCACTTCTTTTCTTCTCACCCTCCTTTGGGGATCTCCTGCCCTTTAAGCCTTGTGTGTCCTAAGGTCTGTAACTGCCAAGGGAAGTGTAAGGGGTGGGGCAGAGCTGTGGCCAACTGTGGTGGACACTGCCCAGAGCTAGCTCTGCTGGCCAAGGTTGGAGGAATTTTCCAGCACAGAAGGGGAAGCAAGGCTCTAAGTACCTCTGACCCCCATACCATCTCTGATCTACATCCTCCTGACCGATTCCTTCCCTCCTCCTCCTCCCCCTCCGCCCAACCAAGACTTACCAGCCAATGGCTTCAGCAGTGGAAACCAGCCAGTGAAGAAGAGCTTCTTGGTCTACCGCAATGACTGCAGCCTTCCCCGGAGCAGCTCAGACTCTGAGTCCAGTAGCAGTAGCAGTAGCAGCGCTGCCTCAGACCGAACCAGGTACCGGCCCTCCAGATCAAAGCCTGCCTCTGGGATGCTCTTCTGGGTTTCCCTATGGGAAGTGGGGTGGCAGCCATCTCAGCCTAGATTAAGATGGCTCAAACCCAAGGTTCTCTGCAAAATAATAGAATAGATGTGAATCTCACCGTAATGGAATGGAGGGACCACAGTGGGTTCACCTGATGTTTTAGAGCAGAGGGTGTAAACGGATACCTTCTGTGGCCTGGATTTGGCCTGCAGACATGTTTTATTTGGCCAGCATGGTGGGGTTTTGTTGTTGTTGTTGTTGTTGTTGTTTTTTAATGAATCCAGAAGTGCCACATAAAACTCCCAGTTTCTGTATTCTTTTTAAAAATTAGATCTGGCAAATCTGGCCAGTATTCAACACCACCACTGCTAAATCCAGCCCACATCAGTCAAATCATTGCCAAGTCCCAAAAGAGGGCATTTGGATTTTAAATTCTTTAAGTAACTTTTGCTTACCAAAAGTTTTAGGTGCTAGGAGTTTAAAAATGAAAGGACACCCACCACACCATTCTCCACTCTTCTCCTTTGAGCTAAGCTTCCCTTGTCTTGTCTACAGCACAACACCCTCAAAACAAGGCAGGGGCAAGCCCTCCTTCTCTCGGGGCACATTCCCAGAGGATAGCAGTGAAGATACCTCAGGCACTGAGAATGAGGCCTACTCCGTGGGCACTGGCCGCAGCGTGGGCCACAGCAGTAAGTACCGTCGCCCGAGGCCAGGGATGCTGGGGGCCCAGTATCCGGGCCTTGCCAGCCCCCTGTCTGCTGATCTGCCCCCTCTCTCCCATTCCTGTGAAGTGGTAAGGAAGAGTCTGGGTCGGGGACCTGGCTGGCTGTCAGAGGATGAGGACTCCCCTCTGGATGCTCTGGACCTGGTGTGGGCCAAATGCCGAGGGTATCCATCATACCCAGCTCTGGTAGGCTTCTGCTTTTCTTGTCATATCCCTTGCCTGTCAACCCCAGAATGCAGACTCACAATTACCAGACTTTTACTATTCTGCTGAGCTGCAGAGTACAAGGGACTTTGGCAGGTAGACAGAGGTCCCCGATTAGTTTATCCATCTCTCCCTTTTCCTTTTCTTTGCCCCTTGGGCTCTGAAATAGTTCGGCATAGGAAGAAGGTCAACATTGCAGCCCTAGAGGCATAATAACCTTTCTATGTCCTCACTTCAAAGGAGTCTCCAAATTCTTGGGGAAGAAGGGGACTGAACAAAACCAAGGTCTTATTACTCCTTCAGATCATTGATCCAAAGATGCCCCGGGAAGGTATGTTCCACCATGGGGTTCCCATTCCTGTGCCCCCACTGGAGGTACTGAAACTTGGGGAGCAGATGACCCAGGAAGCCCGAGAGCATCTCTACCTCGTCCTCTTCTTTGACAACAAGAGAACCTGGTAAGGGAGAAGGGGGGGCATTTGGTGACTCACAGCCACAAATGCAACCCTGGGTATGGGGATAGGCTGCCAGGAAATTCTAGCAACAGTCAGACTAAGCTATCACAGATCAGTGGAGGAACTTAGATCTTTGAGCAAAAGGGTAGTGTTGGCCATGAGTCTGAGCAACTGAGTGGGCAGCAGCTCACAAACAGCCATAGCTGGAAAACAAAGGATCATCAGTGACTGTGACAAATATGGAAGTGGTTCTCCACCCAGACTCAGTTTTCCCACTTCTGCCTCCATAGCGACAGGATGGGGATAAAGCAGTCATAAACATTCAGATTCTGAATCCCTTTCGTCTCATTTTTATACGTAATCTTTTTGTTTGTCTGTAGAGGATATTTAATATCAGTAAAGTCTGCCTGGAGCCTGTGGAACAGGGTACCTTTTCAGGTTAGGTCAGGGCGCCTCCTGTGAACAGGTCTTTGAGGGCAGGGACTGTGTCTCTTGGTCTCTGTAACCCCAGTACCCACCACAGCCTGGCTTTCAAGAGGTATTTTTGAATGAATGGAGTGAGGAAGGCTGGTGCTTGTTGCTCTCCCAGAGATGACTTACTTGTTCCTCACCTCATCTTATAGGCAGTGGCTGCCTAGAACTAAGCTGGTTCCTCTGGGTGTGAACCAGGACCTCGACAAAGAGAAGATGCTAGAGGGCCGCAAGTCTAACATCCGCAAGTCAGTGCAGATCGCCTATCATAGGGCTCTGCAGCACCGCAGCAAGGTCCAGGGCGAGCAGAGCAGCGAGACCAGTGATAGTGACTGATACTGCCCAGCACAACCGAACCTACAGTGCCCTGCCACCTCTCTCCTCCTTTTTGCTCACTGTCCTGGAGTGGCACCGGCCTCTGCACTGACTCATTCCTGGTCTTGGGGCCAGTCTCAGGGGAAGTTGGGTGGGGGAGGTCCCTCCTGCCCTGAGTGCAGCTGGACTGTACAGAACACTCCAAGGGCCCATGGTGGCTCTGCGCAAGGAAAGAGGAGGTCCCACAGGCCAGAAAGCTCCAGAGACCTCATAGCATTGTAGTGCAGGGTGGTGGGCCAAGGTTAGGATACTGCATAAAACAGGCCATCCCACCACCTATGCCTACTCATGCCAGGAGAATCCATAACTGCCTAATGGCCTGAGGCCGTGCAGGTGGTGAGGTGAACAGGCATCTGCCCAGCCTAATAGTGGGATTGATGTCTGTCCAGCCCAGAAGAGGGGCACTAGGTGACCCCCCTCCCCTGCTGTTGTAAATACTGTAATTAGCGGAGAATTTAAATTATTCTCATTTGTAACTGCGTTTCCGGGTCGCGCCAGAGTCATTTGGTACTAAAAAGACTGGGGCCTGTCCCCTCTTCCCCTCTTCCCATTGATTTCCCCACCTTTCAAACTGGTTTGTATTTATTTCAAAAGAAGAAAATATATTGATTCTTACAAAATAAATTGTTTGGAATTCTTGGTTCTTGCCTTCTTCCAGGGCAAAGGGAGGTTTTTCCCCCCAGGGATGGCACATAATTGGGCCCAAGTGGTTGCAGGCTGCTGTTCATACTGCATTTGTAAGACAACAGCAAAGATAATAGGACAACTCCGATTTCCCATGCACTTACTAAGTGGCTGGACCTGTGCTGAGCACTTTTAGATACAGTTTCATGTAATAACTATAGGGGAGGTTATATAATAGGTAGGTTATCTGCACAGCCAGGGGTTTAGAAAAATTAACTTGCTTAAGTTCTCACAATTAGGAAGTTGCAGAGCTACGGTTTTAACTCAGGTCTACTTGTCTGCAGAGCTGATTCTTTAACCAGTAAGTATGCTGAACTGCTGGAGGAAGAGTCTACTGCCCATTCTTTCATGAACTTCAGATACTTCCCAGTCCTTTGCCAGTAAGATGATGGTCAAAGTGCTTCAGTGTCACTATAGTTGTGAGTGACTTTCCCCTTCTTAACTGGGGACTGAGCAGGAATATAGAGGATTTCTCTTCATTCATTCCCAATCCTGGCACCTTCTTTTCCAATTCAAACATTCATTGAAGGAAAGCCTTCCAAGTGCTAGGTACCTGTGGGCTGAAGTACCAGCGGATGAGACCATCACAGGGAGCAGTTAGTTACCAAGGGTCTCAGAGCTGTTGAGGGAGTATAACTGAGATAACCACAGCACTGACTGATGATCCCAAATTCCTGGTACTCCCCACCAGGTAGTGTGTAGGGGACACAAAGATAAATCAGCTGCAAATCTTGCCCTTAAGGAATTTGCAATCTAATAGGGCAACCCAAAATCACTATGATAGACAGTTTAAAAAAATCACCCAGAAAGCCCTGGCTGGTGTAGCTCAGTGGATTGAACGGGCTAGAAACCAGAGGATCCCGGTTCGATTCCCAGTCAGGGCCCATTCCTGGGTTGCGGGTCAGGTCCCCAGTGAGGACCATGTGAGAGGCAACCATACATTGCTGTTTCTCTCCTCTCTTTCTCCCTCCCTTCCCCTCTCTTTAAAAATAAATAAATAAAATCTTAAAAAAAAAAAAGAATCACCCAGATAAAAGTGCAGGTCTCCTAGCCTTTTGTGAGTTTCTCCAGAAGAGAAGCAATTACATAACACATCTCTCCTGGGCCCAGCAGCCAACCCTGGCAACGGGGCTAGGCTGACAGGCTGCCTCAGGGCCACACACTCTCCTTGCATTCTGAATTGCCTTTCCCACTCCCAGAGAAAGCCCCTCTACAGGCCGTATTCAGCTCAGCAGTGTTAGATGGCGCAGTACTGGAGGAAAGCTGAGACCAGAGAACACAGGTGCAGGTGACGGGCGAGGCTGGACGATCGGAGGAGTCAGGCCTCAGGAGTGAAGTCGGAGGAGGCCTACGAAGGCGAGCGCGAAGACAGAATCCTCAGGAGGCAGGCGCTGCGGAGAGTCCTCGCAGGGGCTTGGTGGGCCGGAGCTGCGCTCTGGACCCGTTGGATTCTCTGTGAACAGGGGTTTATGGGAGGAGGACTGAGGTGAGCGAATAGCAGACTGGAGAGGCTCGGGGGAGAAGGGCTCTCTGAAAATGGCGAGGGATTGGATTTGGTTGGGCGGGTAGGCAAGCCTGAGACATCCAGGGCTCAGAGGACATCAGGCAGTGATGACAGAGGCCCGAGGGCGCACTCTGAGCCGGGTCTGTGGGGACAAGCTGGCCTACCTAGCGCAAAGAAAAGGCCCAGAGCGAGCCCGCAGCGAGCCCCGCGCGCGCGAACCGCTGAGGCGCCCAGAGAAGACCCGCCCACCCGCTGCCACGCCCGTTTTCATTGGCGCCTCTAATTTCCACGCGGATTGGCTACCTCTGGATCCAATAAACCGGACTTGAGCCCTGTTTCCTGTAAGAGCGAGGTCAGGCCCTGGAGAACCCGGAAGAGTGTGTTTGCGTGTGCTTCTCGCGGCAACTTTGTGGTACAGTGGCGAGCACCCTGGGGTCGTGGAGGAGGGGAGGTTTAGGGCCGGAGGTGGGACAGAGTGGAAGGAGCGCGACTTCAGTGACGAGTGAGGGGCGGGGCCTGCGGGAAGTGGAGGAATTAAATGAAATTGGGCAGACTTCAAACAGATTAAGAGCTTGGGCGAAGCCTTCAGGTTCGTGGTCTCCGTGGGAGTGGTCTGCTGGCGCTGGGTTGAGCTGATTCTCAGTAGGTGTGGCCATTACGGGGCGGAGACTGATAAGGAAATATTAGCCTGCTCTGTTTAGCTCGGTAGCATGGGACATCGTACACTATATTCTGTTCCGTCCCTATGGGCCTCCATCCCCTGTCCACGCTCTGAGCTACGCTTGGACTTGGTTCTGGCTTCCGGACAATCCTTCCGGTGAGTGACCGTGCTATTGACTCCTCAGCACTGCAGACCTGGGGTGCAAGGGAATGTTGGGTATGATGGAAGAAACCTTAGGGTACAAAAGAGGAAACGGAGGCACGGGTATAGAACCTGTTAGCTCCTTTTTCAATAGCCCAGTAATTGTTTTAGGGGTGGAAAGATAGTTGTCGCCTGTTATCTCTTTTATAAAGTGAACGTAGTAAGCCTGTGCAGTGTTATGGTGAGGATAAATGATGGAATTGATGTACAAGAAAGCACTTTTATTTTACAGTTCATTAATCAGTTTTGTATATGGAGAGGTTGTAAGATGGGAGGGCCCCAAAGGGTACAGGAAGGGAAACTGAGTATTAGAGCTGCCCTGTACCTGGGGGCTCAGGTGGAGGGAGCAAAACCCTGCGCACTGGAGTGGTGTGCTGGCCGACCAGGTATGGACACTGACCCAGACTGAGGAGAAGCTCTACTGTACTGTGTACCGAGGGGAGAAAGGCCAGACTGGGAAGCCCACGCGAGAAGAGCTGAAGGCCCTGCGCCAGTACCTCCAGCTGGATGTCAGCCTGGCTCAATTGTATAGCTATTGGAGTTCTGTGGACTCCCACTTCCAAGAGGTGGCTCAAAAATTCCAAGGTGAGTACAGAGCCTGGGGCAGGGGTTGGGGTCCTTACAGTTTGGTTAGGTTATTCAGTTTTACCATCTGTAAAATGGGAATTATATCTACCTCATAGGATTTTATGAGGATTAAAGGAGAGAATACATTTACAGTGTTTAGAATAGTGCCTGATACATAGTAGTTATTATTACTATTATTATTGTCCGGCCGATCACCATTGTGGAGTGATGGATGAGGATATTAAGCCAAATCCTGTCTGTGTGATTGGGGGCAGGTGACAGCATTCATTCTGTAAATATTACAGAGCATCTGCTCTGTGACTGGGGATACAGCAGTGAGCAAAATGGACACAAATCCCCACCTTTATAGTGCTTACATTGTGGCTTTTTTATCTGTGGAATTGGATGATGACCCAGACCTCTCAGAATGCTGTGAGGAATGAGAGCCCTGGTGTTGCTTTCTCTGACAGTGCTGTCTCTCGTTCCCCTGGGGTTCCCTCTGGTGCCTAAGGTCTGAGGGTGAGAGGAGGTCACTCCTGACAGCAGGTCCTTCTCCTACCCGCTGCCTTTCCTACCTCCAGGTGTTCGACTCCTACAACAGGACCCCATTGAGTGCCTTTTCTCCTTCATCTGTTCCTCTAACAACAACATTGCCCGCATCACTGGCATGGTGGAGCGGCTCTGCCAGGCCTTCGGACCGCGACTCATCCAGCTCGATGATGTCACCTACCATGGCTTCCCCAGCCTGCAGGCCCTGGCTGGTGAGTAAGTGGGTCTCTGCCCCAAGGTCCACTGACAGTTTTCAAGGTCTATTAGGTTCTCCCCTGGTCCCATCTCCCATCTCAAAGTTTCCTGCCTTCTCAAAGCTTGCCCTCAGCCAGAATCACCCTGCTTGGTCTGATCAGTCCCAGTCATATCTCACCCTCCCTATCTGTCCCTGAAATGTCAGTACCTCACTACTCTGTGCTTTTTGCTCCATGGGTTTCATGCCGCTTCAGAAAAACATCCATATTCAGCGCACAGTACTTTGGGGTTAAATGCACATGTTTGTTTGTTTGTTTAAGAGAAATTATTTAGAAAGTCACAGAGGTACCTGGCTAGTATTCCTCAGTGGATTGAGTGCAGGCCTGGGAACCAAAGGGCTGCCAGTTCGATTCCCAGTCAGGGCACAGGCCTAGGTTGCGGACCAGGTCCCCAGTAGGGGGCGCAATAGAGGCAACCACACATGATGTTTCTCTCCCTCTCTTTCTCCTTCCCTTCCCCTCTCTAAAAATAAATGAATAAAATCTTTAAAAGGAAAAGTCACAGAGGTAGAACAAGTGAGCTGTAGAAGAAATGGGCTCAGGGAACAAGTTACAGAGGCAAAAGAAGGGTGCTTGGAGCTTAGGAGAAAGAGAGAGGCAAGGAAAATGTGCTTTGGGGGGTGGGGGAGGGAAGGGTGCAGGCATGCTCCATTGAGAAAGAGCCGCTGCACGCACGTTCTAGAGACAGACTGCCTGAGTCTGAGTCCCAGCTCTGGTACGTATTTACTTCCTCTGTCCCTCTGTTTCTTCATCTGTTGAATGGGATAATAACCTATCAGAGTTGCCACAGGGTTAGGTAAAGGAATGCACATACTGCACCTAGCACAGTGCTTGGCATATGGGAAATATGCAGAAAATTCAAGTTGCTGTCTCTGTAGTGAACCCAACAGTTTTATGTCCAAGAACACACATTCTTCACAGCAACCCTGTGAAGCAAGTTTTGTTTTGGTTTTGTTTTTTTAAGAGAGAGAGAGACATCAATTTGTTGTTCCTCTTATTTATGCATTCATTGGTTGTATCTTGTATGTGCCCTGACCCAGATCAAACCCGCAACCTTGGCGTCTAGGGACGATACTCTAACCGACTGAGCTCCCTGGCCAAGAGTGAGGCAAGTTTTTACAGAGACAAGTATCTCAGCTGGCAGATGTAAGGCCTAACTGAGGGGAAGTGCTTGGGACCTGCATGGCAAGGAGACAGCCTGCCTGGAGAAAAGAGAATGTTTTTGGTGCTTAGAAACCCAGTCTCAGGCCTCAGCTTGCAGCTACTATAGTAGTCATAAGAAATCCATTTAGCTCTCTAGGCTTCTCTTAACTTATTTGTAGGTTGGGAATAAGGGTTTTTATCTGGAGGGGTTTGAGGAGGTCGGTTTAGAGCACAGGCATTGATGTCCCAGACCTGGGTGCAGATCCCATCACTGTGTCCTTTTGTGGGCAAGTTACTTAACCTCTTATAAGCCTTCATTTTCTCCATTTGTGCAATGGGAAAAACAACAATACTTTCTTCAGGGTCTTTGAGAAAAGTAAATGTGATAATGTATCTAAAGCACTTTGCTCATGTTTGCTCACCAGCACTTGATCATAGAAGCTGTTGCTATTATTATGACTTATTTTAGATCATGGGTGTAAACAGCCCTTGGAGAGGTTAAGAAACTCAATTGGGGAGTTTCTTCAAGGCAGCAATCCTTCTGAGTCCCTGTTCCAGTACCCAACACATAGTAGTTGCTCAGAAAACATTTGTAAAGAGGTAGAACCTAGGCCTTAGCCCTGTCCTTTGCACATGCAAGTGTCCTGGGGTCTCCAAAAGGTAGTGAGGTGGGAGAAGGGTCCTAAGGGAAAGCATTCATTTGGCATGGAAGGCTCACACTAGCCTAAGGACATAAAGGATTTAAAGATGCCTGACCCCTGCTTCCTTCCCCACGCCCCCACAGGGCCAGAGGTGGAGACTCAGCTCAGGAAGCTGGGCCTTGGGTACCGTGCCCACTTCGTGAGTGCCAGTGCCCGAGCCATCCTTGAAGAATACGGAGGCCTTCCCTGGCTTCAGCAGCTGCGCAAGGCGCCCTACGAAGAGGCCCACAGGGCCCTCTGCACCCTGCCTGGGGTGGGCAGCAAGGTGAGGCCCCAGCGGGGTAGGAACTACCCTCACACCCATGTAGAGAGTAACCGTAGGCCTGAGAGCTGGGTGCGGGCTACCACACATGTAGAGAGTAACAAGGCAGGCCTGAAAGCTGGATGCAGGCTCAGCTTCTGGAGGCGGAGCAAGAAGGAGAAAGGATACAAGCACATATTTTATTAGAGAAAATGAAAAATGGGTGTATAGGACATTGCCCTTTGAATGCATTTGTAGAAAGGTCAGGTACATCTATACACTGCTATATGTATGCAGAAATTTCTAGAAGGAATCACAGGAAACTTAGTAGTGGTTACCTTTGGGAAGACAAATAGGAAGATATTTCTACTTTTCATTTTATTCTTTTTTTTTTAAGATTTTATTTATTTATTTATTTATAGAGAGAGGGGAAGGGAGGGAGAAAGAGAGGGAGAGAAACACCAGTGTGTAGTTGCCTCTTACACGTCCCCCACCGGGGATCCAGCCCACAACCCAGGCATGTGCCCTGACTGGGAATTGAACCAGCAACCCTTTGGTTCGCAAGCCTGCACTCAATCCACTAAGCTACACCAGCCAGGGCTCATTTTATTCTTTTCTTGAAATTATATGTACTTATAAAACCTTTTGTTCAACCTCAACAGGGTTAACTAACAACAAGATGATTAGGAATCTGGCATTTATTGTTTTCTTCTGTATACTCTGTAGTTTAAAAAATGAATTTTTACTTAAAGAACATTTTTTAATGGGCTCTGAACTTCACTCTAACATTAAATCTTTGTTCTGCCTCTTCCAAGCCATGTGATGTGGGCCGAGTCACTTCACCCTTCAGAACCTCAGTTTTCTTGTCTGCAAAATAAAATACGGTACCAGCTTCTTTCCAGGTTATGATGAGAACCTGGCCTTCATAGATGTTCCTGCAGTAGCACTCTCATCACAGCTAATTTTAAAATTATTAATAGATGGCGTATATTGAGAATATAGAATAATAGTAACTTCAGAGTGCAGGAGGAAGTAGCTGGCTTTGGGGCTAGAAGCAGGATGCTGCCTGGACCCTGCCATTCCTTTGTGGCTCACTCTATGTCCATCCAAGGTGGCCGACTGCATCTGTTTGATGTCCCTAAACAAGCCCCAGGCCGTGCCCGTGGATGTCCACGTGTGGCAGATCGCCCAACGTGACTACAACTGGCATCCTACCACAACCCAGGCCAAGGGTCCAAGCCCCCAGGCCAACAAGGAACTGGGTAAGTGGGGAGATGCCAGGGCTGACAGTGGACTGAGATGATGGAAACTTCTCACACCTCTCCCTACAACCCCACCCCTGTGGATGGGGAGTGGGAAGGGCCAATTTCTTCTGCCTCATTACTTTTGATTTAGGAAACTTTTTCCGGAGCCTGTGGGGCCCTTATGCTGGCTGGGCCCAAGCAGTGAGTATACCTATGCTTCCTCTCTTCCTCAGTCCAGACCCCATAGAACTTCTCCCCCAGCCCTGACCCAGGTGACCCTAAAGGATTTTCTACCCTCCGTTCCCAGCCTGGACTCTAGTGGACTTGCATTGTCCTGGGCCTGCTCCCTAGGAACTCTGTCCCCCCCATACTACCACCAGCCCCACTCTCCCTAACCCCAGTGTACCTTCTCCTGACACAGACTTCCCCCCTGTTGCCAGGTGCTCTTCAGTGCTGACCTGCGCCAGCTCTACCAAAAGCCACCAGCAAAGCGCAGAAAGAGATCCACAAGGCCTGAAGACTAGGTGGGAGGCACAGGACAAAGGGATTCTCCTAATACCTTTTCCCTCCATTCCCCATTATTCTCCAGCCTTGTGTTGGGAAGGGGGTCCATGCAACTACCTCAGGGGGCAGGCACCCTCAAATTGAGCAGTTTGCACAATACTGTGGGGTACAGGTTATCTGGGCAGACAAAGCTACCTATGGTTTTATCCTCTTCCCTTTATTACAAGAAGGAACAATAAAATAGAAACATTTGTATGGAAAATGCAGTGGAGGAATGGTAGGGAAAGGGTGGGGTGGGGCAGGGCAGGGTTACCCCAGTTCAAGGAGGGAAGGGGAGTAGGCTGCTCCCATCTCTCCCACACAGGGGATCCTGACCCAGGATCCACAGTCCTAGAGGTGGGGGGGCAGTCTGGGGGACATTTCCGGGCCCGGCTCCACACAGCAGTCTCGACAGCAGCAGCCAGCTGCTGACCCTACATGAGAAGAGAAAACAAACTTGGCTGTGGAAGCAGACCCTCCACTCCAACCTGGTTGCCTCTTCGTGGACCACCCATGTCCGTCCACGGAGCCCTGGTCCTCACCCCCAGCTGCTGGTGTCAGCAACTCCCCATGGCTCGCAGTCTGCCCCTGCCCCTCCTGGCTGGTGCCCAGATGGAGCTTCCTCATGTGCCGCACCACAGCCGTGGCATTGAAGGCTTGCTGTGGGGAGAGGGGGAAGAAGGGACATTTGAGAGAGTGGGACACCATGGGGCAGCGTCTGGCACAGGGATTCTTGCAGTGATTCCTTCTTTTTTAGGTATTGATGATTGATCCCCTAAAACCACCTGAAATATCTGCAAGGCTTTATTAAATGCATCCATATTATGTATTTGCACATATACGCACATATATAAAAAGTATATATTAAGAGATAACATAACTTTTTTCCATTTTAAAAATTTTATTAATTTTTTTAGAGAGGGAAAGGGAGAGAAACATCAATGTTGCAGAGAAACATAGATTGGTTGCCTCTTGCACACCCCCAGCCAAGCACCTTGCCCACAACCCAGGTGTGTGCCCTGACGGGGAATCTAATCGGCAGCCCTTCAGTTCACAGGCCAGCACTGTCTGCTGAGCCACATCAGCCAGGGCTGGGTAGCTTTTTTATATATAATTAATTCATACTCACATGATAGCAAACACTTAATATAGCATTGTGTCAGGCATCATTCTAAGCACTTTACATACTAATTCATTTAATTTTCACAGGAGTCTTTGAGGTGAGTCCTATTAGTATCACCACTGTCAAAGGAGGAAACAGGCACAGAGAGGTTAAGTAACTCGCCCAGGTTTGTATATTATTCAATATATCCAAGTAGATGTCCCCATACACTCCTCACACTGACCATATCCAAAACCAAAGTCACCCCCCACAAGATAAGTTTCTGCCCCTGGGATCTCCATCTCAGTGATGGTACCACCATCCACCCTATCCCCAACCAAAATTGGGGGCCAGCCCTTGACATCCTTAGCCCAACATCCATCCTATCATCACTTCTTGTCAATTCTACCTCCTAATCGACCCCTAGACCAACCACTGTTCTCTGTTCCTGTTGGCCCTGCTCTGGTCCAGCCCTCACTGTCTCCTGCCTGTACCTCTGCCACAGCCTCCTAAGGGGACTCAGCCTTCTCTCTGTGCCTCTTTCTGTTTGTTGAGAGCCCTTTCTAAAGGGCAAGTTCCTGCTGAAAATCCTGGGGCTCAATCATCATGATTAAAGTCAGGGCCCCAACGTAGCACTTGAGACCCTAAGCAGCCTGGCCCCTACTTGCATATCTAGCCCGGGCTCCGGCCTCAGCCGCTCAGTCCCCACTGCCCCCAAGCCCTTCCAGTCCAGCCAGGCTTAGCACTGGCACAGCCTTGGATGGCCACACTCTCTTGCCCTTGGCCCTTTGTACATTGGTTCCTCTGCCTTAGACATTATTCTACTGTTCCTGGCTAATTCCTACCCAGCTGTCAGGTCTTTATGCCCCTTCCAGGACCCTGTGGGTTGTATTTGATGTCTCCTTAAGAATTATACACTGTTCTCCTTCTAGAGTTGGAGGTCAGGGACCCTCACTGGAATAGAGTAGGTGACAGGGAGCATTGAACAAATGAATGAAAGAGGTTCTTCGGCCCTGGCCTGTGTTGGTGGGCATCGTCCCGCAAAGTCAAAGATCGCTGGTTCAATTCCCAGTCAGGGCACATGCCTGGGTTGCAGGCCAGGTCCCCAGTTCGGGGCATGCAAGAAGCAACTAATCGATGTTTCCCTCTCTCTCTCCCTTCCCTTCTCTCTAAAAACAAATAAAATCTTTAAAAGGAATGAAAGAGGTTCTTTAGTAAGCATTCTTGAGCAGTTACTGTGTGCCCAGCTTGGTGCTAGGTGTTGTGCAAGCTGAGGCCTGGTTGGGGTTGGGGAGGAGTTCTGGGGAGGCTGGGACGCAGGACTAGGGACATGGGCTCACCTTCCACTTGCTCTTGGCAAAGTTCTTCTTGATCTGCTCGCTCACTGACTGGTGAATATTCTTATCCAGAGCCGTATCTCCTGCGATCCTAGGGTGGGAGTGTGTGGAGGGTTACCTGTGAAGGCAGAGCAGGCCTGGGGGCCCTGGGCCCCGCCCCAGCTCACAGGCCATGGGAGCTCACCATGGGTGCTGCAAGGCCTGCTCACAGGTGAACCTCTTTTCTGGATCCTTCTCCATCAAGTGCCGGATGAAGTCTTTGGCTGAACCCCCAAGACAAAAGCAAAGACGGAAAGAGCATGGCAGTGCCTGTGGACACCCCCAAAACAGAACCTACCTCCTCGGGTCTGGCCTGGTATCCAAGCAAGACGAGAGGCTGGGTCTGTCCATGCACCGCCCCACCCAACCTGTTCTCCTCTCTAAGCCCTCCATCCACCCCAGCCTTCCAGCTGTCTCCCTTTTCCCTTAAGAAAAACTTGTTCTTAGAAGAGGTTCTACTCAAGAGTATTCACACTGATGTGTAAATGATTAATAATGGTTTCACAGGTTTGCCTCCTAGGAGGCACAAAAGGACAGATGAAAACTTTTATGTGGTGTTTTAGGCATTAGGAAGTCAATGGGGGAAGTATTTTCAAAAATACTATGTTTGAAGGCTGAATGGATGAATGCCTACAGGTTTCTCAGACCAGGGCCAGGCAGAGGGAAGAACCTGGGGTGGGTGTCTCAGACAACTCTTAGTCTGGGGCTGGGGAGCTGACTGAAGGAAGGCAGTGAGGAGGCCCCCAAAGCATGAGGAAGGCACTAGACACAGGGCCCAGGGGAAGAATGCAAAGCCCCAAATACCAGAGTCAGAGATGTCGTCCCAGTAAGGAGAGTCAAACTCGTACTCGGCCTTCAAAATCTGTTCAAAGAGTTTGGCATCATTCTCGTCATAGAAGGGGGGATAACCGCAGAGCCTGGGCAGGGAGAAACTCATCCTCATTTCCACTTTCAGTGTACACACTGGCTCCGGATGGAGCTTTGGGGCAGTCCCAGGGGTCAGGCAAGACCCACAGGAAAGAGCTCCCCCTTTTACAAAGGGGGCTGGGGAGATCTACCCCTCTCTGCCTTATTCACTCCTGTTTAGCTCCACTGTTCCTTAACATGTCACCATCTTTTCCTCCTCAGGGCCTCTGCACTTGCTGTTTGTGTCTGGCTCCCTCACTTCATTCAGGATGCCAGTCAAATGTCCCCTCAGAGAGGACGTCCCTGACCTTTTCATCAAAAATGGCATCCATTCCCCTCTCCCTACCCTACTTCATTTTTCCTCACGGTACTTTTTTACCACCTGACAATATTTTATGGATTTATTTACTCATTTATTTACTTTTCTCTGTCGCCTACCAGCCTGTCTGCCTCCTGAGGGCAGAAACTTTGTTTTGTTCTCTGCTAAATCCTCAGTGCTTGGTGCAGTGCCTGAAACATAGTATCTATTGAATGAAGTAATATTAGTCATTAATTGGTAGATAAAAATGTGGATGGCAGGAAGGAAGAAACAGCAGAGGGGAGGAAGAGAACACAATGTAGGGGAGAGGAGAAGTCTGGAGCCATACACCCCAGCAGCCAAGCCCCCACTCACAGGATGTAGGCGATGACTCCAATGGACCAGCAATCCACTGCCTTGCTGTAGGGCTTCTGTGCCAGGACCTCGGGGGCTGTGGAGAAAGAGGACGTGGTGGTGACAAGTCTGCCCTACAGCTCCTGGTTCCTCCCCCCCCCCCATGGCCTCAGCCCAGGTCGCTCCGCACCCACGTATCCCGGGGTCCCACAGGCCGTGGAGAGGACACTGCCGGGGTCCTCCATCTTGGAGAGGCCAAAGTCGGAGATCATGATCTTGGAGTCTTCATCCAGGCTGTAGTACAGCAGATTCTCTGGCTTAAAGGGCAGGACAGAGGGGAAGGTGCAGTCAGAGGCTGGCAAACCTGTTTCCCCAAGCACCCCTGGGAAACAGTGGGACCCCAAAAGCCACTGTGGCTCCACAGATACAATCTCGGTTGAAAGCACAAGAAACTCAAGGAAGTTCTCAAGGAGGTTAAAAGTTCCAGAAAGGACAGGGCTGCGAAAATGTTGGGAGGGAATTTTCTGTAAACCTCCAGTGTTTATTGTGAAGCCCTAAAGAAATAATTTTGGAAGACCTACTGTGTGCCACAACTTGACTGGTGCTCGATTTCATTCCAGCCTTACCATGTCCCTACCAGGTCCCTCTGAATAATCCCACTTTAAGACGAGGAAACTGAGGTCTTGAGAGGAGAGTCTATAGTGACTTGCCTGAGAACCTACACGTAGGGAGTAACAGGGTCAGGATTCAAACTCAGTTCTGTCTCACCCCAGACCTGGTCTCCTCCTAGACTGGAATGCGAGGTACTACAACATGTGAACCCCATCATAACCTGAGAAGTAGGATGTCAGGGGTTTCTGGCTTCATTATGTTTTGCTCTCCCATCCAAGTTTTCTACAAAGAGCAAGTGGGACTTTCATTATCAGAAAAAGACACAAGACATTACTTGGATCAAATGACAGTAGAGTTCACCTTTGTTTCCATTTGCATGCCCAAACTGGAGTGGAAGGCGGCAATTTAAGGTTTACAAGATCCACTTTGCAGAAGGGAAGCCATGGTTCAGAGAAGAGGTGAGAGTTTCCCAAGGCCACACAGTGAGGAGTGTGCAGAGCCCCCATCCCTGGGTGCCCCAGCTCAGCACCCCCTCACACCCCACCTTGAGGTCCCGGTGTACGATGCCCAGGTCGTGCAGATACTTGACAGCATCCAGCACCTGGAATATAAGGCGGCTGGCATCCCTCTCCGTGTAGAAGCCTTTTTCCACGATGCGGTCAAACAGCTCCCCTCCTGACACCCTGCAGCAGGAGACAGGGCAGTCTGGCCAAACTAGCAGGAGAGGCGGGAAGCTAGGGAGGGGCGGCAGAGAGAGGTGTGAGGAAGGGCAGAGGCAGGGTGCTCACAGCTGCATGATGAGGTAGAGGTGGCCCCCACTCTCATAGATGTCATCCAGGGCAACAATGTTGGGGTGCTTGATCCTGAATGGAGAAACGAGGTGGTTCAGAGCTGAGGACAGTTCAGCTCCCTTCCCACCCTCACCTTGAAGGACCACCGCCTGAGAACCTGGGTAGGACACACCAAGGATCTGGATCCCAGAGGGAAACAGCTGATTTGCCACAACTGATTACAACGTGTTTGAAGGTGCAGAGCACAGAGGTAAACACTAGACTCTAAGTCACTAGACTTGGGTCCAAACCTGCCCCTGCCACGTGGCATTTGGGGGCAAGTGTTTTACTCACAGTGTTGATCAATATATGATTTAAAATTTTTTTCTGTGTTGATAAGTCTGCCAGCCTACATAAGACCAGGGGCTTTATCCAGCTCACCACTGTTCCTCTAGCACCCGGGGCAGGGTCGGTGCTCACGAATATTCATTGAATTGAGTATAACCTCTCTGAGCTTCAGTTTCTTCATCTATAATATGAAGCCAATGATAGTACTTCCTTCAAGAGTTGGGGTGAGGATCACATGACATAATAAGCAGGTAAGGAAGTAAGATGCTTCATATAGTGCCTGGCACAATGTAAATACTCAATAAACAAATCAATGACAGTGACTAACCTTCTTGGAAGATGGCCCTGCCATAGACTTGTTGTGTGACCTTGGACAAGTCCTTTGCCTTCTCTGAGCCTCAGTTCCCCCACCCCTACGACCAATAGTGGAAATGATCATTTTATTGCTGCAGTGTGGTTGGAAAGCTCAGGAAAGAGCCTGAAAGTAAAGATTCTCTATAAACTTTCTGGTGGGGCAGCAAGTTTCATATCGGCATGAACAATTCATAGACCAGCTGGTATTGACTTACTGGGGTCAGCACATAGGCAGTTTTGAATTTGCTAAGTGGTTTATTACAAGAGGGAATGTCTAACAATACCGCCAGCTGAGATACATAGTTTCAAGCCCTGTTTAAGGATTGACTTTTAGATCCGGTTGAACAGATTAAACCTCTGTAAATAAGCAATGACATATCAATGACATCTGTCATGTTAGCTATTGTGCCAGGCACTTGAAATAAAGAGTTGCTAATGCTCACTACAACCTTGACAAGTGGGGATTATTAGCCCATTTTATAAATGAATAATTGAAGCTCATTGAGGTTAGATGATTTGCCCAGAGCAGGGGCTGGATGAGGATGGGAAGGGTCAGGGCAGGGTCAGCCTGGGCAAACACAGGCTATGTAGCTCACGCACTTGTGCAGCACAGCAATCTCGTTTTCCATGCTGCCCTCCTTGCCCTCCAGAGCCTTCTTGGAGATGCACTTGATGGCCACCAGCTTCTGAATCCTTTTATCTTCTGCCAGGATTACCTCTGAGAAGGCCCCCCTGCAGGGAGAGGGGATTCATGAGGCAGTGAACTGGAACCCCAACTTCCCTCCAGCCTTTCCTCTTTTCCCTGTGGGTTATGTGACCACTTCAGGACCAAGGAGGTGGGATGAGCCTCCCTCCATCACTTATCCATCCTCTAATGCCAGTCAGAGTAGTCTGTGCCCTGGCCACAATAATGGGATCATGTGATGCAAACCAGCTTATTGGCACTTTAAAAGTGAGGTGTTCTTTTCTGTTAAGCTGGTAGAATGTAAACCTGGGGCTAACCGTAATCATCTTTGCCACCATTTGGGGAGAACCTGCTTGAGAATGAAGCCAGCACAAAGGAAATCAGGGAAATGGTCCAAGACAATTTCCTGATATCATGTGAGCCCCTGGATCCAGCCATGCCTGAAGTTTATTTACACCTTGGGTTTTTTTGTTTTTTTTTTATGTGCATGATTGATTTCCTGCTAAAGCCAACTTGATTCATGGCATATTTAACACCGTTTAGAACCTTTAAATACCATCAGCATCACCTGGGAACTGTTTAGGAATGCAGAATCTCAGGCCCCACCTAAGACCTACTAAACCAGAATCTGCATTTTAACAAGATCCTTGGATGATTTGTGTGGTCACTGAAGTCTGAGAAGCAGCGCTTTATAACAGGCTCTTTGAAAGGAATGAATAAACTCAGTTGCAATGAAATTCACTGATTAAGGAGAGTTTACTAGAGTATTCTTTTTTTAAGATTTTTTTTTAAGATTATTTTCAGAGAGAGGAGAAGGGAGGGAGAAAGAACAATGTATGGCTGCCTCTCACATGGCCCTCATTGGGGACCTAGCCTGCAACCCAGGCATGTGCCCCGACTGGGAATCAAACCGGGACCCTCTGGTTCCCAGCCCGCGCTCAATCCACTGAGCTACACCAGCCGGGCAAGAGTATTCTTTTTTAAAAGATTTTATTTATTTACTTTTAAAGAGAGGACACAAGATTCATTAGTTACCTCTTGCGTGCCCCCCAACTGGGGACCTGGCATGCAACCCAGGCATATGCTCTGACTGAGAATCCAACTGGCAACTTTTCAGTTTTCAGGCCAGCACTCAATGCACCAAGCCACACCAGCCAGGGCTAGAGTATTCTTTCTGTTACTTTTTGAATAAGAGAGCATAAGTCAAAACTATCTCCCATGGTGAAATCTTAATCATCAGAATAGCTAGTGACTATGTAGCCTCCATTGCTGGTTTCCGGTCCTGTCCCTCTCCAGTTTACCCCCCATGCCTCAGCCAGAGTCACTGACATGAATTGCAAACTTGCGAAAAAATCTTCAATATCCTTCTGTGGTCTGTGGAATAAAGTCCAGCTTCCACGGCTCAGCTTTCAAGGCCTTGCATGACTTGTTCCCCTTTCTTTGCCAGCCTCTGATTATAAGCTCCACCTGACTCTACCCCTTTCCACAGAAGTCACACCTCCAGGCCTTTGCTTATGCTATCTTTCTGCCTGAAATGTCCGCCTCTTTCTCTGACAAGTGCACTCCTACTCATCCTTCAGTACCCAGTTCTAATGCCTCCTTCTCCAGAAAGTGTTCCCCCAAGCAGCAGCCACTGCTCTCTCTGGGCTCTACAGAATCCTCATTCCCTTCTTTAATTGGAGCTCAGCATGTACCCTGCTGTCATTTTCCGTGTGTCTGTCTGCCTCACATGTCTGGGATCAACATGAGGGCAAAGACCAGGTTTCAGTTTTTTCTGGACTCCCAGCACTAAGAACAGAGCCTTGCCCAGAGTCTGTCCCTAGACATAGGCCAGACTCCCAGCTCTTGGCAACAAGTTGGATAAACTGGCTCCTTCACTCTTCCCTACTTCCTTTTTTTCACAGAAACCCAGAGCTGTCTGTGGCAAAAGCAGCCCCTGTTCCATCCACTGTCACCAGAAATGAAAAGCCAGTTTTGGCTGTGGCAAGGCTGCCAGAGGGCCTGGGCTATAGGAAACAGGAGGTAGTGATTAACTGGCCAGAGGAAGCACCACCCTGGACTCAGCCTCCGCAGCTAGCCAGGCCCAAGAGTAAGGACCTTCCCAACCTCAACCCTCAGCTCAGGGACAGCCCCCATTCTCTCCTGCCCCGAAACTCACGTTCCCAGAACATCACGGAAGTCGTAAATGTCCCTAATGTCCTCCACCTGCTTCCAGCTGGGGCCTTCCACTGCCCCCGGCATGGCCCACTGCCCCCTGGCCGTAGCCAGGGCTCCTGGAAAGGGAAATGGAGGGGAAAAACTTAGCGGGGCCCAGACTTCTATGTGGGAACTTACTGGCAGCCCTAGTCAGTCATTCAGACTGCATTTTTTCATTCTTTGATTCACTTACGTGACAAAATCATTCAACAAACATTTATTCATTCACCAGTCATTTATTCATTTAGCAAATCCTTATGCCTGGAGGAAAATCCTTCATGGTGGCAGCAAAATTCTTCAACAAAGTCATTCACTCATTCATTCATTTATTCAGCTTACCTCCCAGTTTCTCCCTCTCTAAATCCAAATATCCCAGGAGACTCTGGCCTCCCAGAGGACAACAGAAAAGACCCCAGAGCAGCTTGTAGAAGCACAAAGCCCAGGAGGATCCCCCGTCCCCAGAACCAGCAGTGTTCCAGCCCCACCCTGGGAATTGCTGGGGTGTCTCCTCTCCCTCCTCCTTCTTTGCGCTGCCCAGCCTCTCGAAAATCAGGCTTCTGGCAGCCTGGGCTTCCAGCAATATCTCAGCCACGTTTTTAAATAGCTCCTTCTGCATTGTTGCCACGGTAACAGCAGCCACATCTGGAGCTCGCCAGGATTCCTATTTCCCCCCTCCCACCTGACTCCCTATCTGGGTCTCAGCAACCAGAAATGGTCCCACCCAGCCCGTCGATCGTGGATCGGAGTTAGAGGCCTCGCCTACCTCTCATCTGGCCTATACCTCACTCTGCTGGGACCTCTGCAGGAGCGGGTGGGTGTGCTTTCTCCATTTACCACATGGTAAATGGGGAGACAGAGGCTGGCAATGGGCAGGAGCTGCGTCTAGAGTTTCCCAAATGACCCCTCACGGGGGCCCCAACAAAATTTGCTAAGAGCGAAAGCCTTAGAGGGCTCCTTCCTGTATTGGAAGGACAGCCCTCAGCTGGTCCTTCTAATGTGCAGCCCTACTGGGTTCCATTCAGAGAACACAGCCTCGCAACCCCACCCCAGGCCCACAAAGGGTGAGGTCAAAACAGAGCCCAGCATGCTGTGTGACTTCAGGGAGGGCACTTTCCTTCTCTTTCCTTTGCAGGAGAATGTGGGGAAGGTGCCCTGACTAGAGTTCCTGGCATGAGATCCCTCTCCTTTGATGGGACCTCCTTTCCACAGGGGCCTGGCCAGGTGTGCAGCAGTGGCAGGCCATGGTGGGACCTCAGCACCGGCCGCCTCTTCAGGAAATCAGACTTGAAGGTAAACTCTAGAGGCAGAGTTTTCAAATCCACCTGCAGGCCTGGCACATACAACCCTCATAGTTCCACACATATCCCCGCACCCAGACACACCACATCAAGCCCCGCCCACACCTCTGAGCCCAAACACCTGCCCCCAGAGCCAGCACCCTCCATACCCAGAAACCCTGACACCCAATAATATAGGTGCACCCAGACATCTGCACTTACGTCCAAACACATGATCCCCCAGACAGCCTCACACCTAAAAATCCCTCCCACAGATCCCTCTCATACCCTGAAGCACACATCTGTGTATACCTAGACCAGATGACACCCAGAAACACACACATACCCCTCACCTGTACACCAGACATCCCAGGTTCACTCATACCCTTCACCCTCCAGTTCCAATACACCCTAGAAGCTCCTACACTCCAAACCGAGCCCAAACAAATTACACACCTTACTTCAAACATCCTCAGTACACAATTGTATACCGCCTCCCCCGCCACCCCGGCCCCACCTTTTGAGCCAGATACCAGCATGCACAGCACCTGGACACATATCTGCAACAAAAACACTGATTCCCAGACATCCCCAGCCATAAGGATACACTTACACACCAGCATACCACAACTCTGCCCACGGTCCACACCACACGCCTGTGCTAACATTAGCACACCCCAACCCGGCCCCCACACATCTCTACCTTCCTTCCACATTCAGGCCCAGCAGCTTGCACACGCGCGCACACACGCACACACACAGCCCTCCCCACCTTCCTCTATTTATCCAGTCCGTTCCCCACCAGCCCCCCTGGCACCTGCTGGGTCTGGGGCAGAGGTCCGGGAAAAAAGCCCACCCAGCCCTGCCCATCCAGAGTCCAGCCAGCCCCAGCACCCCTTTCATCCTTGGGGGAGGACACCCAGCGGCTGCGGGGTCTGGCGGCCCTCCTAGACGTCCAAGGGCGCAAGCGGGACGGCCCCTCGGCTATACCTGAGGCTGCCCCGCCGCGAGGCTGGTCGGGAGGCCCGAGGTGGCCGACGCGGAGCTCCCGCCGCGGTCCGCGGTCCGCCGCCCGCCGCCGAGCGCCTGGCCCGCCCGCCTGCTCTCTCGAAGCGCTCGGCTCGGGCTCAGCTGGCTCCCTCCGCCCGCCCGCGGCTCTGACGTCAGTGGAGGAGGAGCCTGAGGCGGAGCGACGCGCGCGGGGCGGCGAGGCGAGGCTCCGCGCCCGGGGAAGAGGCGCGCGGGGGCGGGGGGTGCCCGCGGTGCGGGTCCGATCCTCTGCGGGAGCCTCGCGCTCTGGTCTCCGGTAGGACCCCCGTTTCACAGAGGAGACAGCCTGGGGCCCAAAGAGGTGAAGGGTTCAAAATCAGCAGCGGGTCAGAGGCAAAGCCGAACTCGAACCCGGGCCTGTCTGACGCCGGCGGCTGGCGGGTGTCACTTCGTCGCCGCGCGGTTGCCCTCGGGCCGGTCTAGGGGCTCCCTTAGGGCGCTGCGCTGCGCCCCGGTGCCCGGACGGGGGCCAGCCCCTTCCCCGGGCTCGGACAGGGCGCTGGGGCAGCAGGGAAAGAATAGGCAATGAAGAGAATCGAGGCAGTCGTAACGCGTGGCGATCCCCCCGCTTGACAGGTGGAAAAATAAGGCCCGAGGCCGCTCAGCAGGGCGGAGCTGACGCCCCAACTCCCTGCACCTCAGGGTGGTGCCCGGAAGGCCGGGGCTAGGGAGGGCAGGGGGCGTTGGGGGAGTTAAATCAGGATCCTGGAGGAAGCTGCGGACGACCGAGTGCCACGTGACTGGGCCGGCGCCAGGGGCTGGCGGCTGGGGGGGAGGGGCGCCCGCGGCTCCGGGGCGGCGGGCAGGCCGGCGGCCAAGGGACCTGACCGAGGTCCTCTTGCGCAAGGCCTTCCTTGGGAAGAAACTTGGTGTGGAGTGAAGGACGGGGGAGCAGCGCGCAGGAAGTGGGGGTAGGGTGGACTGTGACCAGCCAGGAGGCACATTGCCTGAGACCCCAACCCCACTGCACCTCAGTCACCTCCCAGTGCCCTCTCCCCCTTCCCGAATTCCCGCACCGTCCAGCTGGAGATGGAAGACAGTGCTTACTGCAACTCAGTTTCCACTGGCCTTTTCCTCTGCATTCTCCGGACTGTGTCAGAGGGCGGTCAATTTATTCTGTCCAGCGTACAGATGAGAGAAGAAGATGGCTGAGGTTCCTAAAAAGGCTTTGGAGATTGACTTGCCTGAGTCACTCTTAACCTCTCTGAGCCTCAGTTTCTTCATGTGGAATATGGGAATATTGATGACTGACTCAATTCTCCTGAGAATTCTGAGATAATGGATGTGAGTGCCTCTAGGGACTCAAAATATCAGAGCTAGACTTAGTGTAGCTCAGACAAGGGGCCTAATTTGTCCAGGGACGGGGCTAAGGGGCAATTTCCCTCTCCCAAATCTCAGTATCTCAGACTGTCTAGTCCATGAAAAAATACACTTTGTGCCGAGGGCTGAGCCCCTAATCTCTGCTCCCTACACCCACCCAACACACCCACGGAGCTGAGGTTGGCTCACCCAAATTCCTGTTTATCTCATTAACATTCTCGAGGTGAAAGGTGGCCTCTGTCCTTCTGAGGACTTGTATAATTTTTATGCTCTGTTTTCATTTACATTTTCCTACTTTTAAACAAGTCTTGGGGGTACTTATGCTTTCTTTTTTCTAGCAAACACATTCTCTTTTTCTTTTAAAAAGTATTTCTATTAAACAAGTAATACATGGTCATTGCAAGAAGATTACATAAAATACTTAAAACACACATAAGACCATTTTTGTCGCTGACGAGATTCCTTCATTTGCCGAGGAATGAACGGCAACCCAACCGAAGCCAGAGAAACCTATGGCTCACGAGAGCTGACAAGATTGAAAGAAAAACAGGAGGACCAAGATCTTGCAAGGTCCTGGAGACTGGAACTGGAGGCACCAGGATCATAGGATTTGCTTTCTTCACTTCTTGTCCGGATGTCTCTCTGCACACTAGCTGCCTGCCTTTCTCCTGCAGAGTGATCGCTGCCCGGCAGGAAACAGGGTGTGAGGCAGCCCCAGCTTTCCAACAGAATCCAGCAGAAGGAGAGCTGTATGCCCAGGGGAGGACTCCGCTGGATGCCTACACTTTGGCCCCCAAGACCGTTGCCAGGGTAACGAGGGACTATATTGGGCAAATGTACTGTCATGGGCAGCCACACCAGAGTCACAAGGAATGAAGAGGGGTATCTTGCCCAAAGGAAATGGGGGTGCTGGGCAGGCATAATAACAAATCCACCCCAGCCCTGTTCTCATCCATCAGAAATAACCAAGTGTTAATATTTTTCGGTACATATTCTTCTGGACATTTGGGGATGCATGTGCACATACACATTCCTTCCTGCTCCCTCCACCCCCACCCAATGAGCATATATCAAGATACTAAACGAAAAGTGAATCAAGGAAAGTCAAATTTATGAAGAGAAAAAGGAAGTAATCTTTTTCTCTCTTTTGCTATTAAAAAGATGACAAAGCAACTCAGACATGCCCATCTCTTCTTGAACCTGACAAAGAATAAGCCATTGGAGGAGTGAATGGTTTTCTAAGATTAGAGAAAATGGAAGCAGTCACAAGGGAAACAAGGACAGGTTTATTTATAAAACACTAAAACATTCTTTAACTTTCTGTTGCTAAAAACAAACCAAAATACCCGTACCCTACTCCAAAATCATAGCCAACGGAAAAAAGCAAACTTCAGACTGAGGAAATGTTTTGCACACAATGGGTTAATATTTCTATTATGTGAAGAACATGTAAAATTGGTAATAAACAGACTTAGGACGCAAATGGTCAAAGGAAACAGATGAAACAATAAACACAGGACAATTTCTACCTCATAAATAATCAAAGTTAACTAAAAGAGCTTATTTATAGCCTTTCTAAACTTGAAGTTTAAAAAACTGGTAACACCGAAGACTGGTGTTAGTGTGAGCAACGGATACTCCTACAATGCGGGTAGGACAATGACTCGCTAAAAATCTTTCAAAAAGCAATTTGGCAATAGGCATCAAAAGCTTAAATAATGTCTAGGCCTTTTTACACAGGAATTCCTCTATGGGAATCAATTTCAAGGAAATAATGCTAAATTATTATTAGCATTAACATCTGGGACAAAGCTATATGCTCCCAGATGTTTGAAGAAATATTTTTGGTGGATGTGTACCCACTTGGTGTTCAATTATTTAAATTTTATTTAAACAACAACAATGAAGAAATAGAATGAATTTGAATGTCATATCTGTCACATCTTTCCTACTGTTGAAACACGGTGCATTAAAAGACACTCAGAGTGAGCCCTGGCTGGTGTGGCTCAGTGGACAGAGCGCCAGCCTGGGAACCAAAGGGTCGCCAGTTTGATTCCCAGTCTGGACACATGCCCGGGTTGTGGGTCAGGTCCCCAGTGGGGGTCACACGAGAGGCAACCTCACACTGATGTTTCTCTCCCTCTCTTTCTCCCTCCCTTCCCCTCTGAAAGTAAATAAAATTTTTTTAAAAAGAGACGTTTGGAGTCAGACAGACAGGGGTTCAAACTCCATCCACTTCCACCCCTCACCCACTATGGGATCCTGGGCAAGTCATTTCACTGTTCTGAGCCTGAATCTCTTCATCTGCAGTGTGGCATCATCACACTGATAGTCACACCTGCTTTGCAGCTTTATTTGGAAAGTTAGACAACTTAGAAAGTTCCTTTCACCCAGTAGGCTAATTCCCTTGCTGTCACTTGGATTCCCGGCATGTCCCTGGTACATAATGGGTGTTCAATAAAAATGAAACAGGAGATCTCTCCTTTTCTAGACAGCAGCTGTCCTAGGATAACTGCCTGTAATATTATTTCTCCTTCCATTCTTGAAGCCGCTATTAAACCTCTAATAACAGGTTTATTCAGCTCCAAATTTAGGGTTTTCCTTCTGCCTTCATGGCGCCTAGCCCTACTTCTTACCCTATTAGGAGCAACCCATCTTAAGAGGCCCAGAGACCCCCTCCAATATTTACCAGATCTCACTGATCTCTCGTGGCTAATACAGACATATTTTGAAGCAATGATTCTTGTGCTTTTCTCTCATTCTCAACCCAGAGTACCTTTAATTTTGTATGTGGTGGTGCTGGCAGGCCCAGAGAGGGACAGTTAGAACAGGGCCTTAAAGTGTAAGACCTGGCTTACCAAACTGGCTCGCCACCAGTTATCTGATCTGTCCCTTCCCCTTTCTGTATTCTAGCTTCCTCATCTGTAAAATAAGGGTAATAGGCCCTGGCCAGGTAGTTCAGTTGGTCGGAACAGTGTCCTGATGTGCTGGGGTTGCTGTTTGATCCCTGGTCAGGGCACATATAGGAATCAACCAATGAATGCATAGATAAGTGGAAAAACAGATATCACTCTCCATCTCTCTCTCTCTCTCTCATCAGTAAATTTAAAAAATTAGTAAAATAAGGGTGAAGTATTATCTGCTCTTACACTTGGTTGTTGAGAAGACTTATGCAAAGGGCTTGGCATCCTCCTAGCTTGGTTCCTTGCAGACCTTCAAGAGTTGTGTTTTAACAACACGCCCTGAGTTGTCATCAAATGTTGTGAAAAGAAGTCACATATGAAACTCAATTTCTATTTGCTGTCATATTTATGGAGAATATTATCAATATATGACTTGAGTTGAGAAGTTTCTTCAGCATAGGAAATTATTGGAATTTTTGCCAGGAAAACTGGGAGATGCCCTTTTTCTTTGACATCAAATGTTCTGAAACTGATCCATCTTATTTCCACTTTGGCTTGGCTTTCAGGAGGCTTAGAGCTCAATCCGGTGCTTAATAATTCTGATGGACTTAACTTTATATTTGTATTTTATGAAACTCATTGTGCACATCCTTAACTTTAAGTTTTCTCAAATTCTTTTGAGGAGGGAAGGAAGGAAGGAGAGAAAGGAAGGAAGGAAGGAAGGAAGGAAGGAAGGAAGGAAGGAAGGAAGGAAGGAAGGAAGGAAAAAAAGAAAGGAGGGAGGGAGGGAGGGAAGGAAGTAGGTGTAGTTTGAAAAGTGTGCTTGACATGCCACATGATCACTGTATCTGCTAGAATATAGGTTTGGTTTCCCTAGCAGACACCAAAAATAATTGTGACTTAAATAAAATGAAAGTGTGTAACAATCGGTTGTAAGCAGTGACTGGTATGATGACTACAAGGTGAGAGGGATTCTGGCTCCTTAGCTTGTTGTTCTGCTGTCCCTACGGTGTAGTCTTTGACCACACGGTTCAAGATGGCCTGCCACCAGTCATCTCAGCCAGGGGCAAGTGGGAACTCGGAAGGCTCACCCGTCGGGGTGCATAACCTCATGATTACACACATCTCTTCCTCTTGGTCAGAACTTAGTCACATGATCACACCTAAGTGCAAGGGAAGCTGGAATATTTTGTTTTTCAGAGGCATATGTCCAACTCAAGAATCAGGAGTTCTACTAGCTATAGAAGAAAAGAACATATTTTGCAGGACATCTACTGGTTTCTGCCATATCCACGGTCTCAGATGTATTTCTTTGCACATGACTGCATTCCTGTCTGCCCCAATTTCACTCTCAATCTCTAATCAGTCCGGCCTCCATGCTGCTATCAGAGTGCTATCATGGCATTCCCCTGCTCACAAACCACCCCTGGCTCCCTACTACCTAGAAAAGTGATTCTCAAAATTTACCATGAATCAGGAATCACCTGATGGGCATATTAAAACAGAGATGGCTGGGCCACAGGTTTCTGATTCAATAGGTCTAGGACCTGAGAATTTGCATCTTTATTAAGTTGCATCAGGTGATGCTGATGCTACTGGTTCAGAGACCACTTTGAGAACTGCTGACCTCAAGAATAAACCCTATGCTTTTTAAATTTTTTTTTTGAGAGAGGGGAAGGGAAGGAGAAAGAGAGGGAGAGAAACATCAATACGTGGTTACCTCTCACACACTCTCAACTGGTGCCTGGCTCGCAACCCAGGCATGTGCTCTGACTAGGAATTGAACCAGCAACCCTGTTGGTTCACAGGCTGGCACTCAGTCCACTGAGCCACATCAGCCAGGGCTAAAGCCTATGCTTCTTAATCTGCTGTTCACAAACTGACCCAGCTTAGTTCCAACCTAGTTTCCAGCTTCATTCTTAGCCTTCCCCTCCCCTCCACCCAGGGATCCAGTCACACTGAAGTTTTCACCTCCTTCTAAGCAGGCCAGCTGTTCACACCTCTGTGCCTTGCTGTTCCTTTTGTCTGGAATGCTTTCTGCTCTCTGGCACCCTCCCTCCTTTTCACATCCTCCCTCACGCCTTTCCTGACCCTCTAAGCTGTTAAGTCATTCTCTGCCCCATGTCCCTGCAGACTATGTACATTATTCTATTATTGCCCTTACTGCCTTGTGTTTTTACCTGCCCAGCTGTCTTCCCATATCTGCAGCCTTTGTCACCTGCATTGCTTTCAGCCAGGACAACGGGTCACTGAGTGAGGAAACAAAAGTATGAATGTGGAAATGGAGGCAAGGAGATGGTGTGACTAAATGAACTAGGAGGGGGAAGAGATGAAATGATGAGTTCATACACTACAGAGTGAGTCATGGTCCATTTGTGCTTGGTTCTCTCCACTGAGTCCTGAGCACCAGATAAGGAATGTACTCTCTGACCAGAATTCCACAAAATTCCAAGTTCTGGCCAACTCTCTCTTCTTAGCAGGAGTCACCCGGGATCTCGTACCCACCGAGTTGGCCCTCCGGAGTGTTCAGGTGCTGGCAGGGGCGGGGAACCCACGTGGGTCCCATTCCAGCTCAGGGCTTAACCCCACCCAGTCACCCTTCTTCTCACTTACCCCGGGGTTTCTGAAAGTCACTTATAAGCCATTAGGGACTCTGGAGAAACAATTTCAGGGCCAAGGCTTTTTGACAAAACTAGTGATGTGTCAGAATTAATTTGATTGTTTCAAATTAAAATTGGAGCCTTGAGATGCTCAAACTAATCTCCCCACTTCTCACCGGGAACCCAACTTCCTTCAAAGCCCATAAAGGAGGGCCCCTCTGGCTCCAGCAGACATGGATACGGCTGTGAGAAGAGACTCCCTGTGCCACTGTGGATGTCAGCTCTGTCAGGGATGGTGCATTCTGGGGCTGGTAACTTTCCGCACCAAGGCCGTAGAGCCTCAGGAGGCGTGCCCTTCTCTGAGCCTAGCATCATTTCCTGCAGGATAGGACACTACTACTCACCTGTTGGTGTGTGGTAAGCACCAAATAAGACATGGCAGTAAATTTTTGTTAACCAGTATCACTCCAATAAATTCAGTAAGAAAGGAAAAAAAAAAGACATGGGATTAAAAGGCCCAGCACAGAACCAGGCAGGTAGTAGGCATGCAACATATGTAACTACGTTCTCACAGCTGATACTTAAAAGTTGTCTTTTCCCTGCTGAACCAGGCCCAGTCCGCCTCCTAGGGTTTTCCCTTGTACAATAACATGTTGTTTAATGACAAGGATAAGGATATGCTCTGAGAAATGTCATAAGGTGATTTTGTCATTGTGCAAACATCACAGAGCGCACTTACACAAGCCTAGGTGGGAGAGTCTGCTACACACCTAGGCTACACGGTCCACAGCCTGCTGCTCCTAGGCTGTAAATCCATGTAGCGTGTCACTGAACTAAATACTATAGACAATTATAACACAATGGTGTTTGTATCTAAATATAGAAATGGTACAGTAAAAACATGGTATAAAAGATTTTAAAAATTATGCAGTGTACGACATCTGTGGACGGCACTCGCCATGAATATAAATGGAGCTTGCAGGACTGGAAGCTGCCCCGGTGAGTCGGTGAGTGAGTGGTGAGTGAATGTGAAGGCCTAGGACATTACTGTATGCTACTGTAGACTTTATAAATACTGTACATTAAATTTACATTAAATTTATTTTAAAAATACTTTTCTTTCTTCAAAAATCAATTAACCTTAGTACAACTTTTACTTTATAAACTTTTTAATTTTTTTAACCTTTCAACTCTTTAGTAATAATACTTAGCTTAAAACACAAACGTGTGCCCTGGATGGCGTGGCTCTGTGGACTGTGGGTGCTGGCCAGCGAATCAAAAGGTTGCCCATTTGATTCCCGGTGAGGGCACACGGCCTGGGTTGCAGGCCAAGTCCCCAGTAGGAGTGTGTGAGAGGCAACAGATCAATGTTTCTCTCCCTCTCTTTCTCCCTCCCTTCTCCTCTCTCTAAAAATAAATAAAAATGAAACCCTTAAAAAAATTGTTTTTAAAGGTTTTTTTTCAGTAACAAATTATTTATTTTTTAGAGAGAGGGGATGGGAGGGAGAGAGGGAGAGAAACATCAATGTGTGAGAGATATATCTATGGATTGCCTCTTGCACACCTCCAACTGGGTACCTGGCCCACAACCCAGGCATATGCACTGACTGGGAATCAAACCAGTGACCTTTCAAGTTTGCAGATTGGTGCTCAATCCATTGAGCCACACCAGCTAGGACAAAAAAAAAAGTCTTTGTTTTTTAAAGATTTTATTTATTTATTTTTAGAGAGAGGGGAAGGGAGGGAGAAAGAGAGGGAGAGAAACAGCAATGTGTGGTTGCTTCTCACATGGCCCTCACTGGGGACCTGGCCCACAACCCAGGCATGTGCCCCGACTGGGAATCGAACCAGGAGCCTTCGGTTCCCAGCCCGCGCTCAATCCACTGAGCTATACCAGCCAAGGCTAAAAAAAAAAATTCTTAAAAAAGCCCACACAAACATGTTGTACAGCTGTATAAAAGTATTTTCTTTCTTTATACCTTTATCCCATAAGCTTTTTTCTAGTTAAAAATATTTTTAAACTTTTTAAACGTTTTTGTTAAACACTAAGACACTAACACACACATTAGCCTAGGCCTACTCAGGGCCAAGATAATCAATATCACTGCTCTTCACTTCCACATCTTATCCTACTGGAAGGTCTTCAGGGACAATAACATCTCCTATGGCCACAATGTCTTCAGAAAACCTTCTGAAGGACCTGCCTGAGGCTCTTGAGGAGGTATCACTCGTTTCAGAAGTATGTTCATGGTAGTTAACTTGGTTCCTTCATTAAAAAAAAAAAAAAAAGAGCCCTGGCTGGTGTAGCTCAGTGGATTGAGTGTGGGCTGGGAGCCAGAGGGTCCCGGTTCGATTCCCAGTCGGGGCACATACCTGGGTTGTGGGCCGGGTCCCCAGTGAGGGCCATGTGAGGAGCAACCATACATTGCTGTTTCTCTCCCTCTGTTTCTCCCTCCCTTCCCCTCTCTAAAAAAAAAAAAATTAATTAAAAGAAAAAAGAGTCTATTTATTTATTTTTAGAGAGGGGGTAGGGAGGGAGAAAGAGAGGGAGAGAAACATCAATGTGTGGTTGCCTCTTGCGCACCCCCTACCGGGGACTTAGCCCACAACCCAGGCTTGTGCCTTGACTGGGAACTGAACTAGCAACCCTTTGGTTCGCAGGCTGGCTCTCAATCCACTGAGCCACACCAGCCAGGGCCACTTTCTTTTTTTTCAAATCAGAGATTTGGTGGGGCTGATATAGCTCAATGGATTGGGCGCAGGCTGCAAACCAAAAGGTCGTAGGTTTGAATCCCAGTCAGGGCACGTGCCTTGGTTGTGGGCCAGGTCCCCAGTGTTGAGGGGCACACAAGAGGCAACCACACATCGATATTTCTCTCCCTCTCTTTCTCCTTCCCTTCCCCTATCTCTAAAAATAAATAAAATAAAGATAAATTTTTTAAGAAAATCAGATTTGTTAGTAGATAATGCACCATGAACACTTCTGTCTACTAATGAAAACCTTCTGGTGTTGGATATCCACAGTTTTTAACTTTTTAAGGAGCTCATTGAGGTCTGCAAAAGCTTCTGCTAAACCCTTCACTGTGTATTTTCTTGGGGTTCTTCTTATGGGACCTATCATATATGTGGTATGCTTTTGGCCGAAACGTTATTATGCAGTATATGACTATAATATCTACCTTCCCCTTCTCAGAATTCTACCTATGTTGGAATTCTACCTGAGGCCCCATCCTAACTCCTCTGCAAAGCTGTATATGTTCCTGGAACTCTCTACCAATGCTGCCTACCATTCTCATGATCTGGATAATGAACGTGGAGATGAGTGGTTAAGAGTGTTAATTAAGCCCTGGCTGGCGTAGCTCAGTGGATTGAGTGCGGGCTGGGAACCAGAGGGTCCCAGTTCGATTCCCAGTCAGGGCACATGCCTGGGTTGTGGGCCAGGTCCCCAGTGAGGGCCATGTGAGAGGCAACCATACATTGCTGTTTCTGTCCCTCTCTGTCTCCCTCCCTTCCCCTCTCTCTAAAAATAAAAAAAAAAAAATTAAAAAAAAAAAGTGTTAATTAAGAACAGAGGTCTGCAGCAGGGCCACCGTGTGTAGTTGTGCAGATCATGCACTGCCCAAGCCTAGGAGCAGCACTCACATAGGCTGTAGGCAAGGGGGCCCCAATGAATTGCGGAAGCAGGAGCTACTGTCTGCAAGTCAGATGGACTGAGTGTGAATCTTGGCTCAACCACTTCTCAATTGTTTGACTAAGCAAGGTATGGAACTTCCTAAAACTCAGGTTCCTCATCTGTAGTGGATGTTCTTAGTACCTACCATATAGGGTAGACAAGTTTCAGTAGTTTAATTTTAGAATAGTTCCTGGTAACATTTACTGAGAAGAAAGAAGAGAAATAATTTTCTCTCAGAATCCCTAAAGCAATCTTACAAAATGCCTTTGATTGTTCCAGCTTGGGTCACATGCCCATTCTTTGGACCAATCATTATGGCTAAAGGGTTGGAGTACTGTGATTGGCCAACCTTGGGTCATTTGTCCAACCTAATTTGACAGTCCTACAAGAGCCACATCGAATGGCTGAGTATACAAGAATGCTGGTTGTCTTCACTCTTTTCTTAAAAGATATTGTTTGTTTATTTATTTTTAGACAGGGGGCAGGGAGGGAGAGAAACATCGATGTGTAAGAGATACATTGATCAGTTGCTATCACATGTCCTCAACTGGGGACCTGGCCTGCAACCTCCTAGGCATGTGCCCTGACTGGGAATCAAACCAGCGACCTTCTGTTTCACAGGCTGGCACTCAATCCACTGAGGCACACCAGCCAGGGCCATCTTATCTTTGTCTTTTTCTAACCTTATCTTTATGGATCACTTCATAGGTCATTTCCTCAGAGAGCCATCACTTCCCCCACAGTAAACTGCAAATTATTCTCAATTTGAGGCAGGGACAAGAGCGATTTATTCTGTCTTCCTGCCTGGGATGTAGAAGAGACACTGTTAGTGGCCTAAACAACATCCATTTCCCCTTCTTACTCAGATCTTTGTTGGGTTTCACACTCTCTCCCCATTGCCTTGGACTTAGAGGGAAAGCAGACACTCTCACTAATTTATACCCATTAGAGTCATCCCTTGCCACAGTGGTTGGTTCAGTAGTGGGTATGTGAGACTTAATTTGGGCAAAACCTAAGGGTGTCTAGAAAAAACTTCTTGCTCTTTTGGATGGGCCATGGAAGCCAGCCAGCTCTTTCCTGCCCTCTTTTGTGCTGACTGCAAATGAGGAAGCATTTCACTTCCCTTGACTGCTACTGGCTGCCACCGAACAGCTGGAGGGGAACCCAGTTTAGGTGAAAGCTGTCACTGCAGAAGACTATGGAGACACCTGGACCCTTGATGGCCCTGAATGGCTGGATTGGCCAACCCTGGAGGCCACCCTGCCCCAGGACCATCAAACCCCTAGTCAACATACTTCCTTTCTTAATCCACTTTGAGCTGGGGCTGTTGTTACCTGTAGCCACAAGCATTCTCAGAATGTACTTCCTGATGCATTCAGGGGCGAGTGGCACATGGGCGAGAGCCACCAAGCATGCCCTCCTGAACCTTTGCCAGCCACACCAGTTGCCTTCTACCGCATTAATACAGACATTCAAAGATTCTGGATGCTTTTTAAAAAACCACAGCAGTCACTTTACTCTTTAAATTTGCACTTTACAAAACCACAAAGGAGAAGTCCTTCAGGGAGTGAGGGGTAGGCGCAGGGGAGTGGATGATGCTAAAGAGGGGGGAGAGGAAAGCCCAGAAACGCTGTCTCCCTTGTTTTGGGGAACAAGCAGAGACTGGGCCCCAGGCCAGCCAGGCAGGGCGTCCGGTATCCTGGCTGTACAAAGCTAGGCCAAGACTTCAGTGAAAGGCCACAGCCCTCTACAGACTGTTGCCATGTGATATTTGACAGTCAGCCACAGGCTGAGGCTTCCGGAAGCCCAAAGAAGGAAGTGGGCCTCCCTCCCCACCCTCCCCCAGGCCAGGGGAAGACAGTCTGAGGCAGGGGTGAGGGCTACCCATCCAGCAGCTTTAGGATGCTCTCTCGTTCCTTCAGAGTCTTCCAGGCCTGGTCTTTCTCCTTCTTGGTGGGGGTCCGCTTCTTTTGCCGGGCAGCCATGATCTTGCGGAAGGCGTCCATGACCTCATTGTCCGCCATGCGGACCCGCTGCCTCAGCTCCTGCCGGCTCACCTCCTCCTTTGCCAGCCTGTGGGGACCAGCCAGCCAGGTGTCATGGGAAGCCCACATCCACAGTGGGTCCCCTCCCTCTTCTAGACTGAGCCCACCTACCACCCCAGAATGGCGCTCCTATGGACCGTTTCAGACTAAAAGGCAAAGTTACTGAGCCACACTTACATGGTGCTATGTGCTAGTTACTATCTTGAGCTCTTCAAAAACATTAGCCCAGTTAATCCTCATAACAACCCTGTGAGGTAAGTATGAAACTGGGACTCAAGAAGGGTAAGAAATGCCCCCAGATCCCACAACTAGTGGGTAGGAGACCTAAACCAAGGCAGGCAGGCTCCAAACAATCTTTTAAAGGTGTTCTGGTGCCAGCAGAAGGCCTGCTTACTTCAGCATCCAAATCCCAGAGCCACTGAGGATCAAGGCAGCCTGAGGTCTCCGGGACGCAGGTGGGATGCTGAACTGACCCCTATGAATGGAATCCAACTCGTAAATCCCACTAATGGGAGAGCTGAAGACTGCCTAGAGATCTGATCTACTCCAACCCGTTAACATTCCTGGAAGGGGAAGCTGCTGCTCAGGGCAGAAAACACCTTAAGGCCCTGCAGCTGGTCCAGGGCAAGGCTAAGGGCTGCACTCTGGCCTCTGATAGCCCCAAGCTAGTTCCCTTGCTGCCCATTACTTCTGTACCTGGACATCTCTGCTTCTTTCTCCCCTCCCCCTCCCTTCCGCACTATCTCTTTTATCTGTATTTTCCTTCTTTTTGCCCTTCATACAGAACTAGAAAGAGGCTTTGGATTCAGCCTTGGGCTCATGTCGAATCTTGGCTGTTTATTGGCTGTGTGACCTTCAGCAGGGCACTTGCTTCACTGTGCCTCTATTTCCTGCCCTGGGGCGGTAGTCAGGATTAAATAGGAGGTTGTACATACAGCGCCTGGCATGCAGTCAGCACTCAGGACACCCTCTCCTTAAACACCCTAGCAGCTTCTCAGCAACCACCTCTTTTAATGGTGCACGTGTTTATCATAATCACCCACTTGGAGACTGCAAGCCCTCGGGGATCTGCCTCTCTTGCTAGCCCCAGCACAACGCTCGTGAGACACAGAGTTGTCCAAATGAAGAAGTGTGCCCTGTTCTACTGGCGCTTTGTGAGGCAGAGAGATTGTGCTCGCCTGTCAGAAGCAAGACTTAGCAAGTTGGGCTGCTTCTCTAGCTTCCCACTGAAAGGGCAGTGACTGCCATCATCTCCTTCCAGATGTCACCTATACCCTTGTTGTGACCAACGCAGGGCAAAGGATGAGAGTCAATATAAAATGAATGACACTGCGACCAATTCCTTAAACAATTGGTCCTAAAACACTGGGTAGTTTCAGGTGAAGGGCCAATAATGATCATAGATGCTGAACAAAATGTTAACAGTGGACAAATGCACGTGGAGAGCATACTGGTGTTGATTGTACTATTCCTCCAGATTTTTTTTGTGTGTAAAATTTCTCATAAAAAACTGTGGGGGAGAAAAAAATAAGCATAAAAAGATTTTTTTTTTTTAAAGATTTTATTTATTTATTTTCAGAGAGAGGAGAAGGGAGGGAAAAAGAGAGGGAGAGAGAAACAGCAATGTATGGTTGCCTCTCACATGGCCCTCATGGGGACCTGGCCCGCAACCCAGGCATGTGCCCCGACTGGGAATCGAACCGGGACCCTTTGGTTCCCAGCCCGCACTCAATCCACTGAGCTACACCAGCCGGGCCAGCATAAAAAGATTTTAAAAAATAATCCAGCCCTGGCTGGTGTGGCTCAGTGGATTGAGCGCCAGACTGTGAAGCAAAGGGTCACTTGTTTAATTCCCAGTCAGGGCACATGCCTGGGTTGAGGGATGGGTCCCTAGTGAGGGGCACATGAGGGGCAGCCACCACTGATGTTTCTCTCCCTCTCTTTCTCTCTCCCTTCCCCTTGCTCTAAAAAAGTAAAATATTAAAAATAATTAAATAAACCACACAACATGAATATAGTTAACGCTACTGAACTGTACACTTAAAAATGGTTTAGAGGGTCGCCCTGGCCGGTGTGCCTCAGTTGGTTGGAGCATCATCCCATAAACCAAAAGGTTGCAGGTTTGATTCCCATCAGGGTATATGCCTGGGTTGCCAGTTCAGTCTCCAGTAGGGGAGTGTATGGGAGGCAACTGATTGATGTTTCTCTCGCTCATCAAAAAATTAAAAAATAAATGAAAGCCATGTTTAAAAAAATGGTTTAGAGGGTCAATTTTGTATCACGAGTTTTTCACCACAACTGTTAAGTAAATAAATCACATACACCCAAGCCCTAGTCTGCGGGCCTAGAATCTACTTGAGACACAGTCTGTGGGTTGGTGCCTGGCACTGACAACTTTTTTAAGGTTTGCCGGGTGGTTTAGATGTCTTACTGGTCTGGGAAGCCTGTCATAAAGCCCCCACAAAGTGACAAGCAACGCCCAAGGTCTTATCGGCCAAGCCTGGCCTATGCATCCTGTCCACGCTTACCTCAGCAGGTCGTGCTTCTTGGTGCGGTTGTGGGCACTGAGTGCCTTCAGCTCAGCCTGCCGCTTGCGCAGCTCAGCGAGGACCTCGTCCTCCGAGTCCTCTGCAGGGCGGTCCTCAGACTCCAGCAGGCCCTGGGCGATCAGCTCCTCCTTGATGCGGCTCTCCAAGGATTTGGTATGCGGCACACTGCAGGGGAAGGCAGCCCTCAGTGTAATGGCAAGCTTCAAAGGGGGACCGCCCTCAGAGGTTCCCAAGGTTAGTGAACACCTTTTTTCCTCTTTGGGCACCCCTCTATAGCTATGTAGTTATAAAAGTAAAGAGAGACAGACAAATCTGGTCTTGTTTCAAACACAAGCAATATATATCCACTGCCAAAAAATATAGAGAGAAACGTATAATACCAACAACCCAAAGAGAACCACTATGATTTTGTTATATTAACGTTATTTTGCTATGTTATTAATGTCATATGTAATATACATATATTTTATCATATGTCACATATAACTTAAGGACTTTATTTATTTATCTTTAGAGAGGGTAAGCAAGGGAGAAAGAAAGCGAAACATCTCTTGACGTGAAAGAAATATATCCATCTGTTGCCTCTCGCACACCCCCAGCTGGGGACCTGGCCTACAACCTAAGCATGTGTCCTGATAGGGAATCAAACTGGCAACTTTTTGGTTCGCAGGCCAGCCCTCAATCCACTGAGCCACACCAGTCAGAGCTGTATATTTTAATCCTTACCAGAGGATATGTTTATTTTTATTGGTCTTTGAGAGAGAAAGGGAAGGAGAGAGAGAAACATGGATTGGTAGCCTCCTACATGTCCCCCAACCATAGAGCAAACGTACAACCTAGGAATGTGCCCTGACCAGGATTTGAACCTGCAACCCTTTGTTGTATGCAATGACACTCCAACCAGGTGAGTCACTCGTCCAGGGCTCTACACACACACACACACACACATACACACACACACACACACACACACACACAGTCCTCCCTTATCAGCAAGGGATACCTGTGTTCTAAGATCCTCCCCAGTGGCTGCCTGAAACCGTGGATAGTACAGAACTCTATACACACTGTTTACACACACACACACACACACACACACAATTTATAATGTTAATTTATAAATTAGGTAGGCTTGGTAAGAGATGAACAATAATTAATAATAGAACAATTATAACAATGTACTGTAATAAAAGTTATGTGAATGTGGTCTTTCTCTGATAACCAACTAACCAACTATAACTGAGATGGCTACTAAGTGACCAACAGGAGGGTACAGGACACTGCGGATGTGCTGGACAAAGGGATGGTCCACGCCCCAGCTGTGATGAAGTGGACGGCACGAGATTTCATCATGCTACTCAGAACAGCACACCACTGAACACTTACAACTTGTTTATTTCTGGAATTTTCCATTTAATATTTTTAGACCACAGCTGACAGCAAGTGAAACTGTGGCGAGCAAAACTGCAGACAAGGCAGGGACTACTGTGCTATGTGCCGTCCAGATTTTATTATGTATTATTTCCAGTCTTTATTATAGATAATTTGTTTTTTTACCCTGTGCACACAAAGTATATCTTAAATAAAAAAGGGTCACACTGTACTGTGTTATAACTGACATTTTCCTGACTCCGCACTGTACTGTTCAAATCTCTTCATGTCAATTAACTACATTTCTGTAATACAGTGAACCGCTGCAAGTCATTTTGTCAAACAGCTACGACGACTTAGCCGACCACTAACCTTCGGTTGGACACTTCGGTTGTTTACAGTGTGAACAGCTATGATCAACAGTCCGGCACTAAGTCTGTTCTTGCAGGAATGCCGGGCCAGGGAGTATGTTTGAGGCTCGGGGGGACTTTCTCAGACTGCTCTCGGCCTGCCTGTGTCTAGATGGATAGAAGCAACAGAAGCGGGGCTGGACTGTGAGGTGTGGGCAGGACGCCACTCACCTGAAGGGCTTGTTCTGGTTTCGAGGAGAAGTGCTGGCCCCATCAGCCCCTGATTCTTTCCCAGACATGTCAGGAATAGGAGAGTCCTCCATAGGGGAAATAATATTTTCCTAGAAGACCACATAAAGGGTGGAAGGAGAAAGAGCTATAGTATTTCCATTCTCCTGCTCCCCTCTGACCTACATGGGTAGTCTTTGCAGACCAGAAATATCCTTTTATCTTTTCCATCCCAACCAGTGCAGGAAGCTTTTCTAGCTTCCTAAAAGCTCTGATCACTTTAGAAACCTGTTTTTTGTTTACTGATTCCCCAAAAAAGGAAGCATGGAAGAGCGATGGCAGCACTAAACGACAGTAATGAGAGTAACTGAGGTCCGTTAAGTGTTTGCAATGCACGCGGCACTGGGCTAAGCACATTGTGGCAGAGGTGCCTGCTGTCCAAAAGCCCTTCTTACCTTTCTTCTGTAGCAGCTAGGCTTACTGCTGCCCATACACACTACACTTCCCAGCCTCCCTTGCAGTCAGGTGTTGTCAAGTAACAAATTCTCTCCAGTGGAAAGTGATCAGAAGAGATAAAAGCCATAGCAAGTCATGGCCCATCTGCCTTCCTTCATACACTCCTCCTGGCTCTTTTTCTGTGGCCTTCGAGTGGCAATCACACCCAGAGTGACTTTGTGCAGAGTGCATGGGTTTTTTTTTGTGTGTGTGTGTGTGTGTGTGTGTTTAAGATTTTATTTATTTAAGTTAGAGAGAGGGGGAGGGAGGGAAAAGGAGGGAGAGAAACATTGATCAGTTGCCTCTCGAATGCACCCTGACAGAGCACACAACCTGAAATGCAGACATGTGCCCTGACTGGGAACTGAACCAGTGACCTGTCACTTTTCAGGACAATGCCCAACCAACAGAGCCACACCAGTCAGGGCCAGAGTGAATGTTTAAGATGGCAAAGCCACCACAGCTGGTGTCCCTGTCTGAAGGTTTAGGGTAGAGACCCCCACCCACACCTCGGCCAGCCTGAAGCAAGTGCACCAGACTGTCACGTGAAGGAAATGTACACTACTGTGTCTGGCCCAGAGAGGAAGCCAACATCAGTGCGGTGAAGGGATGTGCCAAAGGTCAGACAGAGAGCATAAAGAAAAGGGTCCCTGAGCCTGGAGTCTGAGTCCTCCCTCTGTGTATAAGCTGTGTGACCTCAAGCCAACAGTTCTCTTTTTTTGAGCCTCAATCTTCTTATATGTAACATGGGGCTAACCACTGTCCTTGCCTCTGAGAGGATGTATGGAAAGCCACTTGCACAGGGCTCAGCCCTTAGCCAACACTCAGCAAAAGTAACTGTGAAGTAGAGGCTACCTTTGGGGGAGGTCAGAGACTGGGAGGGGCATAACAGGGGCTTCTAGGATACTGGTCATGTTTTATTATACGAGTATGCTCATTTGTGAAAAGTTATCAAGCTATATGTTTATGATCTATGTACTTTTCTAAATGTATAATATACTTCAATAAAAAATGAAATAAAACATTAAAACAAAGTAAACGTAGCTGCAGTTGTGGATTGGGGTGCTCACCTCCACCAGGGCCTGTAGGAGGCGCTGAGTCAGGGCTCCAAACGGGCACCCATCTTCTGGCTGCTCATGCTGGGCCTCGGATTTCTTCAGCAGGGCATCCACATCTGAAGCAGGCAGAGAAGTGGTGGGCAACTGGGCTGAAGTCTGGGAACTCAAGTGCTGGCCTGAGGCAGGCAACAAGGTGAGGGGCCTACCTTTAGTGTCCAGTTCGGTCAGTGGCCCCATGAGGCCTTTCTTTTTGTCAGCCACAGCTGCTGCCCGGGCTCCGTCCTTCTGCTCCTCCAGCAGGTCTTCCTGTGCCCAGCGCTGAGAGTAGTGCTTTCCCAGGGGCGGGATCTGCAGGAGAGATCCCACAGGCTCAAAGGGGTAAATACAGGCCCACCCGCCCTCCCTTCCTTCCTTCCTTCCTTCCTTCACTCATCTGCCTCCCAAGTACCTAGCTCAAGGTGGAGGCCTGTGCCTGGTGTAGGTGAGAAGGGACATAGGAAATAAAATTTCTACACTCAGTCTAGTAAGGGAGATGGGTACATAAAGAACGAAAGCATACACACAATCCAATATGGAGCAGTTTCCAAGACACAGTTACAGAACGGTGTGTGTACACGGTGCACCACGGTCACAGTTCTTGTCTCTAGAGGCCCTGGGCTCAGGGGAGGAAACTGTCTTTTGTAACTGCTTGAATTTATTACTGCCAAATGGACTACTTTTTCAAATAAAAATTTTAAAATTCAAGTAAGTGAAGTGTCAGAGGTAGATCAAGGTCTTGTGGCAGCCCAAAACGAGACCAACTTTCTCCTGGGGAATCTGCAAAGGCGTTTTGGCGGAGGTAACATGCGATCAGGGTTTGATGGGTCAGTCAGTCTGCCAGGGGGAGAAGAGCATATAGAGAGGCCCAGAGTGAGCAGGGACCCTGTGTCGGCCTGCCGTACGGGGAAGGTGCTTGGTGGGGCTGGTGAATGCAGCCGTGAAGAGAGGACATGGCCAAGGAAATTGGAGAGGGGCTCTGGGCAGTGTTGCCAAGGACTGAGACACTTGGACTTGATCCTGTGGGTAATGGAAGCCAGGAGAAGCCCGAGAGCAGGGCTGTGTCACATCTGAGCATGACAGTGGACCTATGGGAGAGCTTCCCCAATACTTTGCTCTATTTTCTACACTTTATTTAACAGAACCTGTTTTATTTTCATTACTAAAAAAAATAAACTTTTACATATTAAAGAAAGAAAAGCCCCTGTGGAGGCAGGAAGTAGTAAGAGACTGTTTGGGTAGAAGCTGATGGAAGCCTTGAACCAAAGCATAGGGGATGGAGGTATGGCGACAAGATACAGCCTCACTGAAGCTGATGCCTTAGCCTGTGGTGGCCATCTGGGTGGGGCAGAGGGAGACAACGCAAGGAGAAAGCTGCCAGCGACTGGGTGTTGGGTGGGTTAACTAGGCCGGGTAGGGGAAGGAAGACGGTACATGAATTTAGGATCTCTGATTCTGAGGCAACTCCAAGCCCTCTTGTTCTCCACCATGTCTGGTAAGGCTCAGGGTTTCTACCTTGTAATGTTCAGCCTCATCTTCCGGGGGTTTCAGTAGCTCCTCTAGTGTGCGCACCTCCTCACTGGTGATATCAGCACAGTAGGGCTCCACCGAAGCCCAGAACCTGCAGAGAGAAGCAGATCCTAAGTGGATACCCCATGCCCCACCAGCCTCAGCCCAGTGCACCTCCACAGTCTCCACTTTCCAAATCTCAACGCCCCTCTATGTTCTCTGGCCCAGAACCTGTTGGGGGCATCATTCTTGGGGATCCGCGGCACATCAATTGGGTCATCGGTGAACTCATATTCCTGGATCTTGGGCTGAAGGTTTTTGGATTTGGGTCGCCCAGGGCCAGGGCCCGGTCCGTGTCCTGCCTTCCCTTCCAGTTTCTGCTTCTTGGGCTTCCCATGTTTTGGGGGAGCCCCAAGCTCATGGTCTCGACCCAGCTTCAGGAATCGTCGGTCACCTTTCTTATCCTGCCAGTCAGTGAGGATCTGAAATTCAGAGACTGTCACTGAGGGGGAGAAGGAAGACATAGGACAACTCTTTCCCCAGTGAAGAATTAGGATCTAGAACTCGAGGAGACATCCTCTTTCCCAATCCTCTTTTCATTTAGCAAACTCCTACTCCTCCTTCAAACTCGGCCCCTCTTCTGGGCCCATCTCACAGGATTTTATTCATATACCTCTCATCATTCCATTCTTTGTATTTTTTTTTAAATTTTTTTTTAAAGATTTTATTTATTTATTTTCAGAGAGAGGGGAAGGGAGGGAGAAAGAGCAATGTATGGTTGCCTCTCACATGGCCCTCACTGGGGACCCAGCCCGCAACCCAGGCATGTGCCCCGACCGGGAATCGAACCGGGACCCTCTGGTTCCCAGCCTGCGCTCAATCTACTGAGCTACACCAGCTGGGCCTTTGTCTGTATTTTGATTCACCTCTGTAGAATTTAGTACAAAGGCCATACAAATGACACTGGTACATGCTACCTCTGGGAAAATATGCTGGTGGTTAACTTTTTGGTGAAAACAAGCAAGAGCCACCCAGCAAAACTTCATTGGGATGCCTCCTCTGCATCAGTTACCAGCTCCTTAGCTACTACTATACAACGGGCAGTGCCACGGCCCCACCTGAAAAGCTTCAGTGAATTCCCAAGGCCCACAAATTGACCTTATCTATCCTTCGAGGCCCAGTGGAAATGGCATCTTCTTCCTCTACAAGTTTCTGACACTTTGCACCTATGCTGTAGGCCCAGTCGTGTTGTATGGCCATACTAAAAGGAACAGCATACTTTGTCTTTTCAACTAGATTATAAACTACTGGAGGCCAAGAAGCCCATCTTAACCAGCTCCGTTCCCCAGGATCTGGCATAGCACCTGGCACACAGACCTCAGGGGATGTTTATGCAGTGAACAGAAATAATCGGAGTAATACCAATAATTAACATTTGAAATGCTAACTTAGTGTCAGACATGGGACTGAGCCTTTGCAAAAAGTCTCTCTTAATCCTCACAAAACTTCTGAGGTAGGTCCATTTTTCAGCCCAGTTTGCAGAAAGGGAACTGATGCTCAAAAATAGGATGTAACTTTCCCAATGTCACACAGCTAGGAAACAACAACACTAGCAGATGCTTAGGCCAGGATTCAAAAGCAGGTCTCCATGCAGAGTTCCGCTAGTGACCCTAGTCATAACACATCACCCGGTACTCGTCTGACCTCTGTCTCCTTTTAGTTGGCAAACTCCCTGAAAGCCAGAATTTTCCTAATTACCTCTCTCTAATGATCTGTACAGTACCCACAATACAATGGGGGGGGGTGTCAGTAAATGCGTAGTGAATTAGAAATCTTGCCGTTTACAAGGATGACGCACATTCCTGCATATCACACAAGACCAATCTGGGTCTCTCTCTGCCCCTCTAACCTCCTGTACCACAGGCCTTAGCAGATGGGGCTAACTCAATGACCCACCCATAACTTATCACAGTCCATCCCTGGTGATGCCCCCTCTGTAGGGTATCACCTGGGTTTCAGCCTCCAACACTCGAAGGCGCCGGCTGGCAGAGGAAAGCAGGGTCTCAAGCTCCAGCTGAAGAGTGTCCAGCTCCTCGATGCCGATGCCGTCATCCTCGGAGCGGGCCAGCACCGCCGTGTAGCGTGGACAAACTTTCAGGTGGTCCACAGACTTGAAGTCGTGGAACTGCAAGGGGCAGTCCTTCAGCTCACTCATGGCCCAGGACACAGGACACTGTGGAGCTGGAGAGGAGAAGGCTATCGTTGGGAGATGAAATGTCACAAGAAAAGCCCAAGGGCTCCCTCCATCTTAGAAAGGCCTCAAGGAGAAAGACAGGCTTCAGTACTCTATTGACAAGGTTGATGACACAGGTCCTACTCACAGAGCACCTACTGTGCACCAAGCAAAGTGCAGATACTTTACCAGCTTCTCGTTGAATTCCTCACCCAGCCCTATGAGCAGGTACCACTGTGATCTCCACTTTACAAATAAGGAAACAGAGACTCTGTAAGGGTGGGTACATGCCCAGGCTTACCAAGATGCAATTTGAATGCAGTTAGTTATAAGTATGGGTCCCTCATCACCAGGATCCACTATGCCCTGTCTTCCCCAATGCTCTTCCCTTTTGCTCGCTTCCTCCTGGACATCAGCTAAGCCTGAGTGCCAAGCATGCCATTCTTACAATGTTAATGTTCGCTGTGCCTCCCAGCCTTGTCTTGTCTTACCCCCTCCCACCTTTGCTTCTGACAATGGTTAAGAATGTAGCTGGTAAGCCAGGCATACCTGGTTCAAGCCCAGGCTTTACCATTTTCTATTTATGTGACCCTGATGATGTTACTTAACCTTCTTGAGTCTCGGTTTTTCCATCTGTAAAATGGGGACAGAAGAAGTCTGCGTCTGTTTCCCCATAAGAAGTCTGAATCTGTAAAATGGGGATAACAATAGTACCTACCTCCCCGGGATGTTCTGAGGATTAAGAGATGATGCTCGTCAAGAGCCCAGTTCAATGCCTAGCACAGAAGAAGTGGGACTGCTTAGTGGTTGGTCCCACCCTTGGGTCGCCCCAATGCCCCGCCTTCAGCGTCCCCGTCCTCTCGGGACCCCCTAATGCGGCCCCCGCCCCCTCTGCCTCCACACTCCGACCATCTACGGCCCCCGGGCCGCGAGAGGGGGCGGGGAGTTCCGGTTGGTGGATCAACCACCCGGAACTGGCTTTGAGCGGGCCCCCTGCAGTTGACGCGGGGGCGGAGAAACGCAAGGACGAGCCCACAGTGGCTTGCAGGGGAGGGTTTGCTGGCCGCCAGCTAGCCCACTGCAGGTGGGGTGAGGGGTATATGCCTCGGGTGTACCCGAGGGAACTGCCGGGGCTGGAGGGCGGGGCTCGGCAGCCGGGTTTTCGGTCAGGCGGTTAGTCCCGCCGAGCCCCAGGGGCTGGCGGTAGGAGGGGCCCGGAGAAAGGATGGGGGCGCAGAACCGGAAGGAACGAAGGTCTCCTCCGCCTCGCCTTGTCCAAATATGGTGCCCAACCTGCGGCCAGGCTGCACCATTGCATAACTATGGGGAAAAAAGCGACAAAGAGGACGAGAAGCTCAAAGTCAAAAGCGAGAGATGCATGGATAACAGGAGAATCTTGAGTAACTATTTGAAACTTAAAGACTCTAAAAAAATCAAGACAAGCCCAGCGGGAAAACTTACAAAGGACCAAGTTTTGCAAGGCTCCCCTTCCCCCACTCGGAGCAGAGATGGTAACGTCCGGAAGTTCAGGCGGAGACTGCGGCTGCGCTTTTCGCGAAAGGGCAGGCGTCGCGGGCCTGGCCACTTCCGCACTTCCGCTTTCCGGCCCAGCCAGCGCCCGCGATGGTGAGAGTGCCGGGCCCCAGGCCAGGGACGCCCCCTCCTCTCCCGCTGCAGCCCCGTCCCTGTTTTTCCTCAAAGCTGTGGGTCTGGGGGAGATATGGCGTTGCAGCGGAGTGGACCAGGGCCGAGCGATGCTGGAGGGTGGGGGGCATGATGAGGCTGGGAGAAAGAGGGCGGGGTAGGGGCCGAAGTGAGGAAGGGTCAAGTGGGTGACGCCCTGGTAAGAAGCAGGCCTGGTGGCTTCATGGCCTGGCTCCCGGGATAAGTAGGGAATACTCCTGATGCTTGGAAGGAGCCGGAAGTGATGCTTCCTAGGCTCGTGGTAGTGTCTGTTAGGCACATAGTAGGCCGCAGCCCGTTGCAGGACTGCCGAGGCATGCAGTAGGGCCAAGTCCCCATCCAGAATAGAACTTCACTGAATAACGCTGCTCTATTCTCTCCTGCCCGCTTGAACCCAGTTTTCCAAGGGAAGCGCCTACACTTCCGTATCCCATTCTTTTCCTTACCCCCTACCTTGCTTCTATCGAACTGAAAGGTCGATCTCTTTTATGCTGCTTCCACCCAAGCCCCTTTCTGGCTACAACTCAACCGTGTTAGTCTTACTGTAATACGTAAGATCTGATACTGCTGACCCCTTCCTCCCAGGAAATTCTCCTGTTTGATAAATGTGGGCATTCCTGGGAATTAAGTGGTAATTATTTACTCTCCTGGCTTTGATGACCTTGTGTATTCTGATGACTCCTAAATCCGCCTTCCCAGCTCTCTCCTGCAAGGTTTGTCTGGCTCTCTTGAAGACACCTTGACATTAGGCCTCCAAAGCAAAATTCCACTTCTCTCCTAAAGTTGCTTGTCCTCATTGCCTATACCTCTCGATTTTTTTTTTAAAGATTTTATTTACTCATTTTCAGAGAGAGGAGAAGGGAGAGAGAAAGAGCAATGTATGGTTGCCTCTCACATGGCCCTCACTGGGGACCTGTCCCGCAACCCAGGCATGTGCCCCAACTGGGAATCGAACCGGGACCCTCTGGTTCCCAGCCCACGCTCAAATCCACTGAGCTACACCAGCCAGGCTCGATTTTTTTGAACAGCAAGTTTATTGAGTTATTACATGAGGCTGTGTCTTTTAATTGTGAAAGTGCAGGTGTCTCGGGGCTGGTCGCCTAAAATTCAGCCTTTTTAGGTTTACTATCTATGAATTTTGACAAACAGTCTTGTACCACTGCTACAATCAAGGTACAGAACGTTTCTGTCACCTCAAAATGTTCTCTCAAGCCTCGCTCCCCCCACCCCAGGCAACCAGTGATTTTCCCCCCTATAGTTTTGCCTTTTCCAGATTGTCATAAATGGAATTGTTGTATATATAGGCTTTTTAATGTGGCTTCTTACCATAATGCATTTGAGATTCATCCATGTTGCAGGTGTCAGTACTTGTTCCTTTTTTTGCTGAGTGGTATTTCATTGTATTGATGGAATATGGTTTGTTGGAAGGTATTTTTCATTAAACGATCATCTACATCTTGTGTCAATATAACCCCTGCGATACTCTCTGCTCGTCATCTTCCACACCCCTGGTCCAGGCTCTCATCAGTGCTCTTTGAATAACCGTCTCTGCATTATGTCTCACTTCCTTCTCCAGTCCATTCTCCACAGAGCCTTCATGCAGCTGTAGTCATACAACTTCCCCTCAGAAAGCCCCAGCAGTTCCTTACCACCATAAAAGAAAAGCTAAACTCAGTAGCCTGGCATCCGAGATTCTCTATGAATCTGCAGGCTATTAGTGCAGCAGCATCTACTGAATCTAAAATATTTCCCATATATAGCAACATTGCGCTCATTACTACTACAGAACTCTTAATGTCCTGTTGTATTATCCTAACCTTGCTTAAATTACTACTTTCATTCATTCATTTATTGTACAGAAAATGAACAAGGCACTGTATACATATGTTAGGTACTGATGAAATAGACATGGTCTATTGACCATGAAGCTGACAGCCTAGTGGAGGAGAGATCACTTTACTAAAGATGTATGATGAATGTGTCATTGTAAGTTATGAGGAATGCTATGAAGGGGAAGTCAAGAAAGACTTCTCTGAGGAAGGAAGAGGTTTTCCCTGAATAACTCAACATCTGAATGATGACTTAGGCAAAGAGAGGGTAGCAAAGCCTGCAGAGAGATGGCTCAGCATGTGTGAAACCCTGAGGTGGGAAAGAACTTGGCTAATATAACGAAATAATAGGCCAGTGGAGCTAGAAGCTGATCCTTCTAGTGGGACTTTCCTTCTGTCGTCGTAAAATTCTAATCCTTTTCTATCTTCAAGGCAAAGCTGACTTCTACAAATACAACTTGTAAATCTGTGTCACAGTTATCCTTTATATCATAGTTTTCCCTCCCCATTGAGCTGTTTAAGGGTAGAGATGGCATTGATCATCTTTGAATTTCCAGCATCTAGCTCAGTGCATAGTACATAGTAGACTTACCCATTTTTTGCTTCAAAAGATAGATTTGAGGACAATTACTCACCCAGAAGCCTCTAGACTGGAGTTTCTCAACTTCAGCACTATATGGGGCTGAATGATTCTTCGATGCACATTGTAGAATGTTTAGTGGTATGCCCAGCCTCTATCTTCTCAATGCCAGTGGCACTCCCATCCCAAGTAGTGTCAGTGAAAAATCTCAAGATTGCTGAATGCCCCCTGGCAGGCAAAACGCTCCCCCGTTGAGAACCACTGGTCTAGACTTAGAATGGAAGGCACCTTGAAGGCCTCGTCTGCTCTGTTTACTTTGGTGTTGTAGAGCCTAGCACCCCCAGTACTGCCTGGCTCCCGAGTAGCTAGAGCAGGGGGCCCGTGAGTTTGGTGAGACAGATTCTGATCCTCCCTTGGGGTTTTTCCTACAGACTGCCACTCTCCGCCCCTACCTGAGTGCCGTGCGGGCCACGCTGCAGGCTGCCCTCTGCCTGGAGAACTTCTCTTCCCAGGTTGTGGAACGACACAACAAGCCGGAGGTAGAAGTCAGGTAGGGAAGGAAAAGGTCAGGGCGGGGGTGATGGGTGCAGCCTCAGATGGCTGTTGTCTAGAATGTACCTTGAACTTCCATTCTGGCTTTGTCAGGACAACAAGAGTTCACATATTTTGTCTTGCTGCCAGATGAACAATGGTTCCCAATTTGGAGTTCAGAAAATAGGGTCACTGGGTTGGCAGGACAAAACCCAGGGGAGAAGTTACTCTGGAGCCAAGATTGCTTGATACAAGGTAGGATTCTTAGAGTAGAGCTGTTTGTGAAGTATCTCCTGTGGTATTACTAAACCCACGAGCAGTTTGAGAAGGGGATGGATAATTTGGTTATCTGAGATGTTGTCTCTGTTCTTTTCTAATTTAAAGATGAAGGATTTAAAAAATAATTTTTTTTTTTTTGAGAGAGGGGAAGGGAGAAAGAGAGGGAGAGAGACATCAATGTGCAAGAGAAATATCGACCAGCTGTCTTTCACACCCTGACCAGGAATCGAGCTGGCAACCCTTTGGTTCACAGGCTGGTGCTCAATCTAGTGAGCCATGCCAGCCAGGGTAAAATCAAGGGTTTTTTTTCCCCCAACGAACCTGAACTCAATATATCTCCTACAAATATTCTGCAGTTCTGCATTATATTCTTTTATCTAGCTTATGTTTTCTAAACAAGTTGTTATTTTTACCCCTTGAAGTTTAATCTGGGACATACATATAACTAAGATACACGGTATTACCATACTATGTTGATACGATTGGAATTTTTTTAAAAAATGACAAGATGTTAGCATGTGTCGTGTTACTTTTCTGAACATAGATGGTTTCTACTAGGCATTTCAGCAGGACAACAGCTCACAGACACCCCCGCCACCGTAATTACCGTTACGCAGATCTAGGAACCCAGAGGCATCAACTCAAGGGCTGAGCTGAGAGGGCTCTTAATGCCGAATAAGCGAATCATTAGGGATTGATGATTAAAACATGCCAAACTGTGTTAGCTTGTGCTTTTCTCTAAGGCATCATCTCTCTTATTCCTTAAATGGTATGTGGGTTTGCCTGTAGTTACTAAACGAAGAGCTATCATTTGCAAAGCTCCTACCTTGTGTCAGGCATGCTATTGGACCTTGATCCTCTTTGATCTCTCTCAGTCCTTGCCAGTGGAATGGGATTGAGTCATTTTACAGATGAGAAAATCGAGATTCTAATAGGGTAACTTTTCCAAGGAAAGTAACAGGAGGCTGGATTTCAAAACCTCTCTGGCCTGACTCCAGAGCCTGTGCTCTTTGCACTGGAGAGTACGCTCCCTGGTGCCCATCCGAGAGCACCTGCTTGTGAGTCTCCTGTTCCTTGGCCTGTGGTCTCAGACAGTGATTCCAGGACCTGTGGTGGGGTTTCCTTGAACAGTCTGTCCCTCTCTAGTACAGTGGCCTTTGTGACATTGTGTTTTCAGGAGTAGCAAAGAGCTCCTGTTACAACCTGTGACCATCAGCAGGAATGAGAAGGAAAAGGTTCTGATTGAGGGCTCCATCAACTCTGTCCGGGTCAGCATTGCTGTGAAACAGGTGAGCTCACCTCGGAGCCCCTGCCTCTCTAGAAAGCCAGGGATCCCCATCTGAGGGATCAGGGTGGATGGAAAACCGGGCTCTATTTCCTTGAACGTGCCCAGGAAATGGGTAGAATAAAAAGCGAGCAACTCTATCTTTTAGGCTTGCCCTGGAATAAGTCCAGTTCTGAAAAATAAATAGTACCAGTACTAGTGTGATAGATAATCATAAACTCCGAAAGTAAGATTTAGGGTAAAAAACAGTGCCATTTCTTTTTTTTTTTTTAAGATTTTATTTATTTTCAGAAAGAGGAGAAGGGAGGGAGAAAGAGCAATGTATGGTTGCTCCTCACATGGCCCTCACTTGGGACCTGGCCTGCAACCCAGGCATGTGCCCCGACTGGGAATCGAACCGGGACCCCCTGGTTCCCAGCCCGCGCTCAATCCACTGAGCTACACCAGCCAGGCACAAAGTGCCATTTCTTATGTTCCCTCAAACAACATTTTACAAATGTCTGACACTCCGACTACCCCCATCATTTTTGCCATATCTATGGACTACCTGGACAGTTACTTATTTAATAGTTTTCTTTAAATTGGGTTAGTTTCTTTAAAAGAAACACAAGTGGAAAAACAGTATCACTTGCTAAATGGAGGGAACTCTAAAAAATACACATAATGCAACCAAAACTGCTTGTGTTGCCTACAGAAATCTCTCCTCCTGGGGTCCACTCTCATTGTTAAGAGGAGATGACCGGGTGTTGGGGGCTACTCAGGGCATACCAGTACCCAGCTGCAAAATTGTTCTTTTGGAAATCTTGAGAGCTCAGCAGGGAGAAACGGGATTGTTTGATGTTCAGTGTTATTAAAGTGGAGACCACCTAAGGTTATCTCCGATACCCCAGGTGAGGTATGTCACAGACTCTGGGAAATGCTGCAGCACCCGTGAAATGAGAAAAGGAAAGGCATCTTTGAATATAGGTGAGGACTCTGGAAGGAGAGGATAGAAGACTCAGGTTCGCCAGAGTTCCCTCTCTGGATGGGCAGGGATTCGATCATGTCATAATGCCCTGTTGGAGAGGCTCTAATGTTGTAGAGCCCCCCTATGGTTGGCAGCCCAGTGCCCGTGATTCAAAGTTCAGGCAGTGATCGCTCCCAGTACCAAAGCCCACTGCCTCCAGCGAGCCTGGGGATGTTAGGTCAGGGGACCAGGCTACAGGTTTCTGTTGGTCTAGGGTGTCAGTTTTAGCGAAACAACGTTTCTGCTTTGCTCTCAATAGGCTGATGAGATTGAGAAGATTTTGTGCCACAAGTTCATGCGCTTCATGATGATGCGAGCAGAGAATTTCTTCATCCTTCGAAGGAAACCGGTGGAGGTGAGACCATGTGATTCACGTGATCGTAATACTCAGGGTTCTATCACTGAATCCACTGTCACGGGCATGGAATTGTTTCTAGAACCAGGATTGCTACTTCTCCAGCTGTAGGACATGCACCCCACTGCTTGAGTTGGGAGTCGGCCTTCATATCAGCTGGAATAAGGGGGATCGGCTTAGGGAAAGTTAGGTCTGCCTCAGCTGTGGAAATGGCAAAAAAGAGCAGACACATTGTTCATCTTCCCAGAGCCCATAGTCTAGCGGCAGAAACTACACAATAAGTCAGACCCCATATGAGCTTCGCCACCGACTGATTTCATAGTCTCTCAAGGATGCAGTTGACATTGGGTCAGTTGTTGCTTACTTTGTACTTGAGCCCTCTCCACAGACCCCTGGTCAGCTTGACTTAAAATATCCTCAGTGACCGAGCAACTACCACACAGAGCAGCACACACCATCATAAGATACATTACATGTGTTGGAGATGTCCTCATTCTGAGCTAAGATCTTTCTCCTGGTTGTAGATCTGGCCTCTGAGGCCACCCAGAATTAGTACAATTACTCTTCCACACGTAACTCCTCTGGTAGTTAGAGACTCCATTCCATCCCTCTCCCACAGCATCTCTTCTCTTCAGGCTAAATGTTCTTTGTTTGACTAGATTCTTCTCTAACAAGATTTCAAGTCCCTTCACGTTCCCCTTAACTCATTCTGAGTGCAACTATTTGTGCCCTAGACAGTCTTCCCAAGACATTTCATTTACACAAAACCCCCAACTGGGTTCAGCTCGTTGGATCCAGCCAACATAGATGCCCCACCAGAGCGGGTGGGCTGCTGACTGAAAGGTGTGTCGCTTGAGAGACCACAACCAGCTAGAAGCATGTGACTAAGGTGAATGGAGAGGACATAGCCAGCTGAGTTCCCGCGGGGACGCTAATATTCTCCTGTTTCTTCTCTCCCTCTCTGCTGTCTTCCTTCCCTAGGGGTATGACATCAGTTTTCTGATCACCAACTTCCACACAGAGCAGATGTATAAACACAAGTTGGTGGACTTTGTGATCCACTTCATGGAGGAGATTGACAAAGAGATCAGCGAGATGAAACTGTCAGTCAACGCCCGCGCCCGCATTGTGGCTGAGGAGTTTCTCAAGAATGTAAGTAGGGGCCTTCCCGGTTTCCTTCCGGAGGTGGACGGACCCCGGTCCTGTTGAGAACTTAGCATCTGGCGGGAAAGTGGTGCCAACGTGTGAATGTTCCCTGAGGCCTCTAGGACCTCTGGTGGCTGGCAAAGCAGCCAGGTGCCTCAGGGCTGGAGGCCCTGAGCTTCACCTTTGAGAGCTACAGGGCATTTTCTGTAACTGGGTGTCTGGGGACTATCTCTTGTGGTCTTTTATGGGGACTTCGATGCTGATTTCTGCATCTCCAAGTGAACACATTGTCCTTCCCTATATCTAGTTCAAACCCCAAGCGAGGCAAATTACATCCACATGTGAATTTTTCTAGGAATGTAGGACAATTCATCGTGGTGTAATTCCACTTCTCAACAGACTTAAATATTTTCCTTTAGTGTCTGTTTCTCAGGCTCGAAGTCATGATTTCATCAACCTGCTTTCCATCACTTTCCTGGCCTGAGTCCCCTGGATCCCTCTTCAGATGCCTGTGCCTTCCTAATTGAAAGGGCTGCGGTCCTCTGAAGGGGAGGAATTGTAAACACTGATGAACCGATGACACAGTCGTTCTTGTTTAGATATTCAGGACATGCCTTCTTACTTTTTCTCTTCCAAACAATCTTTGGTTTGTTGACACGTTCTGCTCCGAGTTGACTGTGACCCCTAGATGGTGGATTTAGTGTTTATTCCTTCCAGTGCATACAGGCCCAGTCCAGGAGAAGCCCAGATTCCTATAAATGGAAATGATGCCCTCTTCCCCCTGGGCTTTAATTGTACCGTGGGCGGCCTGCGTGCAGAGTAGCCGTACTGTGAACAGGCACAGGGTGGCGTGCCTGTTCAGGTCGCAGGGGCTGTGTGGTCACACCACCTGCGTGAGTCCAGGCTGCGCTACCCCGCCCCCCCCGGGCCTGGAGCCTGGGACCTGGGGCCAAGCCTCTCAGCTAAACCTGTTTCTTTGGAGGCAAAATGAGGAGACTTGAGTCATCATCTGAACCTTGTCGGTGTGGCTGAACAATGAGGAAAAGTATGGAAAGCATGTCATTTGGCACATAGTAAACGTTCTACATATTGTAGCACCAATCAGAGGCTTTGGGATTGAATTGTGAAGAAAAATAGTTCTTGTCCTGATTTAACGATTAGGTCATTCATTCATCAATCATTTTTACGATAGTTACATTTCTATAGTTATACAATTAAAGGTACATTCACGTGTCTCATTTAAAACCTCAAACAATCTTTGAGTCAGGTGTTAATCTCCATTTTACAGATGAGTAGACTGGGGATTAACAGGTTCAGTCACCTACCCAAGGTCCCTCAGCCAGTCAGCGGGAGAACCATGACTTGGAACTAGGTTTTAGACTCAAAGATCTAGAACAGGACTTCAGCCTCTGGCAGGGGTCACACACTCAGGTGCCTGCCAGGGCCGGGCAGGTAACGTACATGACTAAAGTGGGTGGTGTGGGGGCCTACCGAGCCCATGCCTCACCTGAAGGGGATCACCAGCACACAGCTTCATCTTACCGCTTTTCAAAAGAAACCCAGAATCTGGATTTGTATCCAGAATCTTTCATATTTTCAAGGTTGGCCACTAACTCATTCTTTTAAACACTGTGTGGGCCTAACACTGCTCATTTTCGGGCCGGGCCATTTGTTGGTCTGTAACTGCTGATCTGTACAATGTCCAGGGCTGGACTTGGCACCATGGGGGACACTTGATGGCAGAAAACGTTTCAAGGGCCTGTCCTGGTTGGAACACACAGAGCTTGACACAAAGTAACTCAGCTCTCTTGAGTCCCCAAACCCTGCATCTGTAAAGAAGGCAGCTTCTGTTCACCAAGCAAGGTGCTGTGACAGTGCTTTCTAGCAGCCTCTGTGGCATGGCCAAGGGGAGCTGTGGAAAAGCCCAAACCGCCTGTAATTTCTCTGCCTTGTCTGGTGCTGCCCAGTGCCCCAAAGGTCACTGCTGAATTAGAAAGAGCATACCCACAGGGGTGTCCTGGGACCAGCCCTGCCCCTCAGATCTGAGCAGAGCGGCCGCTCTCAGGTCCGCCCACCTCCCCCAACCCTGCAACAGGCCTACAGTGTACAGCAGTAGCTATCATTTACCACCTCTCGGTTCTCTTGACAGTTTTGAACATCCGGCTGGATCTCGTGGCCTTCCCCCTCAGGATCCCGTGTCTCTGCAAAGTCGTCCTGGAGTGACTTCTGGGAGCGGCAGTGGAAGCAGAGGAGGGGACTGGGTTGGGGTGGGCATCAGATGTGGGGGTGGGGGGTGGCGTGCTTGCTAGCTGGCAACAAAGCAGCAGTGGACCTGCCCCCAGGCCACACATGCCTGGTCAGGCTGGCTTCTGATGTTCAGTCCCCTGGGCTGGGACAGATTTTTTTTAACGTCTTGAAACTTAAACTGTGCTTGTAGGACTGTAATCTTCTTGTCTTTTTTTTTTTTTTAACAAACAATCTCCACCTCCAGTGGCTGTGACTGGTCCCAGTGATTGTACCTTATTGGTCGCTGTGGGTCTGGGCGGGCCTGGAGCCAGAAGGCGACTACTGTTCCTCCCCCAAGCCACCCCATGTGGGGAGGGAGGGAGGTTTCAGACACTCGTTCCTCTCTTTTTTTGCCCTCGTATTTTCAAGCCTCCTTGGGCCCATTAGCAGTGGCCAGCTTCCTGAGCTCTGCCTGAAGATGGCCACCCAGCACTGGTTGGGGACAAGGGCTGAACCAGTGGCCACCAGCCATGCCTAGGAGCTGGGGTAAGAAAGCCAGGTAACCTCTGGCCACCGGGGCTGCTTCAAGCCCTCCCAGCTGAGGGGGGCCAGTGTTTCGCCTTGTCTGTCAGTGCAGTGCCTGTACTAAAGGTGGAGAGGTGAGTCCTACCAGATTCCTGGCTGGGGCCGTTTCACCCGCTCTGGCTCCTCTGCTCCCGTGCTCGCTGTACCTTTTCTTACTCCAGTGGGTCCTCCCTCCCCTGATTAAAGTCTCTTCTTGCCCCTTTGGGGCTGCATGAGGTCTGGGCTCTGTGTGCATATATAAAAGGGGGTGGGGCTTTTTCCTTAAAACCACATGGCTGGTACTTGGGCCTGGGGCCAGTGCGAGAAACAGTCTTATGATTGGTCCCTGACATCCCTGCCAATCCAGAGACCTGCATTGCAGTGTAGATGCCACTCACTTGTAGAACTGCTCTCTGCCTATAAAGAGCTTTGGTCCTTTCCACCTAATGAGCTGATTTGGGCTACAAGCCAACTTCAGAGTGATAATGATCCCTTTTAATGGCTAGGGAAGCTGAGGTTCTAGGAGACGGAGCAGCTTAGCCCAAATCTAGCCATTGAGCAAGAGGGTAGACTTCAAATCCCAGACTTCTGCCTCTACCAGTGTTAAGACAGTAGCCTTGTGTGGCTATTTATATTTAAGTTATTCAAAGTAAATAAGGCTTAAAATGAACTTCCTCAGTCCCACCAGCAACATTGCAAGTGCTCAGTAGTGACTGATGCCCACCATGTCAGCTGGTACGTGTGTGGAAAATTTCCATCATCGCAGAAAGCTCTGTTGGAAAGTACTAGACTTGTTGGTGAAACCTCAAAGTCAAAACACACGTATTTGAATCCTAACTCTTGTAAGTTTAGCAAATTATATTCTGTGTGTCACTTTCTTAATCTGTAAAGTGGAAATAATGAATGTAAACCGTCATAGTCCCTACTACACCGGTACTAAATAAACAATAACTGATCTTTCTACCAGTCCACTGTCCCAAGCTGATAATTCCATTGTGCTAGACATGGGGGTTGACATTATCCCTGTCTTGGAGAGCCGGGACTAGTAAAAGAGCCAGATGTATAAATACTTATGCTGAAGTGTGTCATACTAAAGTAAGTCTGGGAGCCCACAGGGCATATATGAAAAAGGGTGCTAGGAAAAGTTTCAGAAGGGTTGGCCTTTGAGCTGTGCTTTCAAAAGAGTTTCTTCCAGATGCCCGAAGGATCTCTTGAAGTGGACAAGGTAATGTTAAAGGGGGAGGGGCCGGGCTGGGGGCAGCTTGGACAGCTATCATCCCCTTTATGACTTAGCTCTGTGACCTCTTGGTCCTGCCTTGCAGAGTGAGGTGTGCCCTCTGGGGCACATGGCTGTGTCCTGGCTTTGCCGGGAATGTTACAGGTGCTCACAGTGAAGTCTGGTGTCCAACATAGGGCAGCTGCTCACTTAACCCTCAGAGGACAGCCCTGCTTGGGTGAGCCAGCCAAAACTCTTGCCATGGATCCGTCTCCCAGGGTCTAGAGCCCCTGGAACCCAGTTTGCTGCATGATGAGAAGAGACTGGATGGTTTCCAGTCAACCCAGTCACCAGCCGATGGGGGGCGGGGAGGGAAGCGGGGGTGGGAATGGTGATGGGAGTGGTATGGGTTGGCTGGACGGTTAGGTGGAGGACCCACCATCACTGATTGGGCAGATCTAGCCAGTGACAACACAAAGCAGGTGTTTTAGACCATGCTCTTCCCTGGACTCTTGCTTACATGGGCACTGCTAGAATTTGCCTTTCAAACTGCCTGTATCTCCACAACCAGTAGACAACCCTTATGAGCCATAATATGGACTTACGTTAACTGTTTTATTAAGAGTGAGGCCTTGGAGTCAGACTGATTTCCAGTTCTGGCCCTAATGTGTGATGATGCAAATTACTTAACATCTTGGAGCCTTATTTATCTCACCTGTGGTTTTTGAGGATGCCACTTTGCCACTACCTCAAAAAAGTTTCCTTAGTTTTGCCTTGAGGGCTGTACATAACTTCAGTTACATGTTTTCTGCAGTTGACTCAAATGATGATCTGTTTTTCTATTTCCAAGTTACTGTGGAGTCGGGGTGGGGAGGAGTGCACTCTGCCTTGACCCATTGTTTCCTCGTGTACTGCCTTTCCCATCTGTCCCCAAGGACCTGCAGATGCCATCCCACCTCTTCACATTGGAGTTCCCCAGGAAGGTTCTTACCCTCCTCAGGGCTGTTGCTGAAACTTGCCTCTCTGGAATGCTATCCCTCCCCTCTTCCTGACCTCCTTTGCATTCTATGGCTTTGGATTAAATGTCACCTCTTAAGAGGACATTCTTGATTGCCTTATCCAAAATATGCCCCTTTCTGGTTTTAGTCCATTGCCTTTATCATGCGCATAGCTGTTAAATAATACTTAAGCTGTTATACTTTTGTTGCTTACTTTTTGTTTCCTCTGCATTGGGCTGTGAACTCCATGAGGTCAGGGACCAACCTAGCCCATAGCATAGCACGTGGTCCTCTATAAATACTGTGGAATTGGAAGGGCCGGATGAGGAACGATGGCACTGATGGTAACTGGTGGCCCCGTGGTGTGCGCTTCTACCATCAGTGCTATGCTCGGCAAGCGTCTGCGGCAAGTGAAACTCGTTTGCCTGCCTGAGAGCCTGAGAACCAGCCAACCCTCCTGAGGGTGACGAGAAGTGGTTTCCAAGGTGACAACAAACAGGGGGCGGAGCCTTGGAATGGAGGGCCCGACTAGGGCCTCTGCAGGGCCTACCACGGAGAGAAGGCGGCGCGGGGAGGAGGCGCATGCAGGGTCCCGGCTCAGCGCTGCTCCTGAGCGCTGGGGAGCCGAGGGTCTCACACCAAGGCTCCGCTGCCTGGTACCGTCAGGAGGGTGGCCCCGTATGCAGCCTCCCGAGGAAGCCGCAGCCGCCTGAGCCACGCACCAGTTCCCCAGTCCCATGGCCCTGGGCACGCCACTCGATGCTGCGGCCTCCAGAGACGCAGCCTTGGCCGCGGCCCGCCTCCATCTGGCCCTGTGAGGCTTGCGCTGGCTGTGAACACCCGGCCCGCAGCCCCGCCTTAGCGCACAGCCCATGCCCCGCCTTCGAGTCACTCACCCACTGCACTCACGCCCGGGGCTCCACAGATCTACGTCCCCTCGGGCCCTCGCATACCCCGGCCCTTGATGATGCCCCGCTGCAGGACGGTGAGACCCTGTGGGGTAGGCCCATCCTGGCCTGAGGCGGTGGCAGCGAGGACGGGAAGATTTGGGGTGGAGGGAATGGAGGCCGGGAGAAGAGCAGTAGAGGGTGGGCATCTGAATGAAGGGTAGAAAAAGAGAAGGAGCGTGCACACTGGGGCTAGGAGAGACGCTAGGCTGAGTCCCCACTGCGTATCTTTCTGCAGGTTCCCTTGTCCTCTGGCCAGGATTGCCCAAGGCGTCTGACCCCATGGGCCGCCTGAGAAAAGCCAAGATCTACGTAGAGAAAGCTGTCAAGGTTGGAGGCGACTGTGGGGGTCGCGTTCTAGAATGGCTCAGCCTGTCTCCCTGAACTATTTTATTCCATCCTTTAAAAAAGCAAACAAAAACCCTTGACCCCACACCCGTCTTCAAATACCTCCCTATTTTTGATACCCCTCACTTAGCAGACTTGTCCGCTTCTTTACCTGGGATTCACTCAGCTCCCACCACTCTTCTGTGCCCTTCCCTACTTCCTTCAGGAGGCGCTCTAGTCCGCATAACTAGGGACTTCCCTGCGGCCCCTTTTCTGTCCTAATCTTTGTTGTGCACTCTGTGTCGGTCTGCACCGCCGCCCCACACACCCTTTTCTCTTGGCTGTCTGCTCATTCCTAGTTTTCCTTTCTCCCTCCCTGGCTGTTGCTTTTCCCTTGTCTTTGAAGGTGCCTGGGCCTTTAGTGGTTCCCTGGATCCCTCCCCACACCTGCCTCCTTGGCTGTGAGTGCATACAATGTGTTGCCCCCTACATGCCCTCTCCTGCCAGTCTGTGCTCTAACTCCACACCCAGTAGATCCAGCACCTACTTAGCATCTCTATCTAGAGAATTTAAGAGCATTTCCATGTCCCACACCATACTCCTGATTTTCCTGCCTGAACCAGTCCTCACTAGTCTCTGGTCCTCCCAGTCTCCTAGTTGCTCAAGTCAGAAATCTGATCCTTCTGTTCAGTTACCCACACATCTACTCCCATCAGCAAAACCAATCATCTCTATTTCTAGAACAAGTCTCAACTCTATTACCTTATTCCCGTCTCCATTTTAGCCACCTTCATTCTAGCTATTGTGATTTCTCTCCTACACAAACGACAACAGCCTTCTAGCTGGCATCCCTGCTTCCATCCTTGTCTCCTCCATCTAGTCTCCATACAGCAGCAAGCCAAGCTTATGGAGCCTCCAGCCATGGCACTCCCTCCCCTTCGCCTTTAGTGCTTGCGCTGCTGTTCTAAAATTCAAGGCTGTTTCCAAGGCCTGCAGGGCCTTCAGCAGTGTAGCTATGACCTGCCTCCTCAAGGGTGCCCCCCCCACCTTTACCCTGGCCTCCTTCCAGTTCCTTCAGACCTCTCTCCAGCCTCAAGACCTTTGCACTTGCTTTTCCCTTCTCCTCAACTGCCATTTTCCCAGCTCTGTAAAATTCACTGCTCCTTCTCCACCTTCCCTATGTATGTATTTCTAGTTTCTCTGGATCCTCATCGAGTATCCAGTTTTGGGACCCAGCTAGCTTGGATTTAAATCCCTGCTTTTTCACTTAACCACTGTGTGGCCAAGCTACTCAACCTCTCTATGTCTCTGTTTCATAACAAGTGGGGATAATAGCATCTATTAAAAATACATGTTATTTTTAGTAATATATATAACTGCTTAGCACATAGTAAGGTGTTCAATAAATATTAGCTATTACCATTATAATTTTGACTATGCATATTTATTTATCTACTTGTTTATAATCTGTCTCCCTTACTAGAATATAAAAATTTCCTAAAGGCAGAGCCCATAACTGTCTGGTTCACCATCCCCTATGTCTGGCACTTAGGCAGTACTTACTGAACAAGTGTCCTTCTTTCACCTTACAGCAGAAGAAGATCTTTATGATCCAAGGTCACTACCCAGTAATCCGGTGCCTCTTACGCCAGAGGGGCTGGGTGGAGAAGAAGATGGTCCGCTCCTCGGGCACCACTCTGCCGCCCTCCCAGAAGGACCTGGACAGCTCAGTAATGGATGATAGCAACACCACTGAGGATGGTGAGCGGTTCCTTCCATTTCACCAGCTGCCTCTCCCAAGTCCCTTTTCTTTGGTTCCCACTGTCCCAGGGTTGAGACTTTAGTATGGGCCTATGGGGCAGGGGCAGGGGCCTCACCAGGCCTGGGCTCTGCATTTGCAGAAGATGAAGATGAGTACGAGGCATTCCAGACACCACAACTGTTTGACTTCGACGATGCACAGGAATTTGATGACCCAGATGGGACACACGCTCTGATGGTGAGGGCCCTAGGGACTGGCAGGGGTCTGCTGCTTAGTTGGAGGGAGAGCACTAGAGTCCAGCTGGATGACCCCAGACAAGTTTTTTCCTTCTCTGAGCCTCAGTTTCCCCATCTGCGGTAAAAACTGCTCGCTTTGGTACAGCCTAGATGGGCTAGCACACGGTGAGAGGCAAAGAGGGGTTCTAACAAGGCTGGCCTGGGGCCAGAACTTGGCTAGGCTATAACAGAAACTGGCACAGACTCCGAGCCCAGGAATTCCCACTTCCAAATAAACCCCCAGAGATCATCTCCTACCTCTGCCCTTGGCAAGTGATGACTGGGAGGAAGGGCTTAAAAAGCTCTGAAACAGGCTGATATGATGGTGTGGAGGACATGCATGTTGAGGTGAGGACACTTGGCTTCGAGTCTTGCCACCACCACTTACTAAGTTGAACTATACCAAATTGCCAATTTTGTATGTCAGGAAAGGTTGAGCATTGGCAGTTGCATGTGGCTCAACCTTGTCAGCCTTAGACAAGTCACCCTCCCTGTACCTCAGTTTCCTCATCTGTGAAATGGGGATAACAATAGCACCTGCCTCATAGGGGCTGCTGAGGATTAAATAAATTGAGATGGAAAGTGCTTAGAACCTGGCCTAGCCCGTGGTGTTATTGCTTATTAATAATCGTACCTCCCAGAGTTGTGGGAAAGAGAGAGAGACATAGAGCCTTTGTCATATGCTATGTACCCGTCAGCTTGGAGTCACTGCCCTGCCACTGAGCAAGTCACTGGTGGCCATGGGCCAGAACAAGGTGTGGTACGAAGCTATGTGGCTTAGTCACTGCCTAGGGGCACCTGGCCACAAGAGGCTGCAAGCCCGCCTGCTCTCTGCTCACCGAGTGTGTGCCCTGGAGGAAGAACTGTCCTTTTTTGTATTACACAAAGATGGTGTGTGGGCTAGAGGCCCTCTTGGAAGCATCCTCTCCTTCTGTTCACACACCCTGTTCAGCAGGGCAGGAAGAAGCCTCTTCCGGCCTTGTGCTGCCCACACCAGACTTCCCTGTCTCCTCTCCCCAGTCCCGCATGGTTCGGAATGAGATCCCCTACTTCATCTGGACTACTCGGCGGGATGTGCTGGACTGTCGCTTCCTCTCTAAGGATCAAATGATAAACCACTATGCCCGGGCGGGCTCGTTTACCACAAAGGTGGGCTCCCCAGGGAAGAGGGCATGGCAGCTTCCAACACCCCAGCCCTTGGGCCAACAACCCAGTTCCCTGCTCTCCTTGGCATTAAGAGAGAGTTCTCAGGAGGGGTTTGGTATATAACTCAGTGGGATTTGGAATTAGACAGTCCTGGGTTCAACTCCAACCCCTGTAGCATGTTTGGCACATGTAGACATTGACTAAAATAGACTCCAGGATCCAAACAGGATCTGGAGCCAGAACAAATGCCAAGTTCAATGACTGAGCGAGAAGGCCCTTACCTCCTAAGCAGAGGATAACTGGCTGATGGATCCATTATATCTTACCTTAGTTTATTAACGAGTGAATTTCATCTCTCTGAGCCTCAGTTTCCTCATCTTTAAATGAGAATACCAATAAAACTATCTTCTAGGATTGTGGGAAGATGAGGTCTTTATAATTGGGACCTGCTTGTGTATTTTTTGGTGCGGACTGGAAAGGATTCCTAGAGGAAGCAGGTCTTTAAGAATGTGACAGGTTGTATAGGAGGGGTGTGGGGCCTTCTCAGCAGGGACTGAGTGGGCAAACATCTGGAGGTGGATGTGAGCGAGTTAGGCCCAGCAAGTGCTCAGGGTCTCTGAGAATGTCCAGGCAGAGTGTCCCTGAGCTGCCTGGGCTGGTGCTGAGGGTGGGGAGCTCCTGGAAGATTCTCTGGGCAAGTCCCACCCTGACCCCTCAGTGGCTAACTCCATAGGTGGGTCTATGTCTCAATCTCCGGAACTTGCCGTGGTTTGACGAGGCTGATGCTGACTCCTTCTTTCCACGCTGCTACCGCCTGGGGGCTGAGGATGACAAAAAGGCCTTCATAGGTAAGGAAATGGCCATCCCCGTGCCTGGATCCTCTGGCTGCAGGATGAAGGCTTCTCGCCTCATGTACTTGTCGACCCCTGCAGAATTCCTTCTCCATCCCTAATCCTTATCTTTCCCCAGTGTACCTCTCTTAATGAGCCTCCTAGCTTTGTCAACCCAGACTTCCAGAAGATCTTAGGTAGTCTAACTTATATTCTAGAGCAGGTTCTAAAAGTCAGTCAATGGGCTGAGTTTGGAATCCAGAATGGAATCCAGGCCTGTGTCAAATTCCATTGGTTAGATTGGGTTGCTAATCCAGAAAAGGTTTCTAAAGCAGAATAGTTTCCAACTCCAGAACATGTTCTAAATTCTGGTCAGAATTTGGGTCCCGAGTGGATGTTAGGTTTAAATTAGTCTCCAAATCTAAAATAGGTTTTGGGCCAAGGTTTGGTTCTCAGGCAAGAAGTCCATCGGGAACAGAAGAAAGAAATCAGACAACAGGTTTAGGTGAGATTCTAAAGGCAGAATATGAGCCAAGTCAAGTCAGATTCTGGGTCTGGTTTTATGTTTGAAACAGGAGCCAGGTTCTAACCGAGGTTCTAGAATTAGAAGGTAGTCAGGTTCTGGATCCAAAGCGGGGCAGGTCATGATGAGGTTCCAGAACCAGACATGCCTGGAGCCTAGGGGCTGAGCAGAGTATCCCCTGCTCCCGGAGCAGAGGACTTCTGGTTGACAGCTGCCCGCAACGTTCTCAAGCTGGTGGCAAAGTCCGAATGGAAGTCATATTCTATGCAGGCAGAAGAGGAAGAGGCCCCAGGTAAGTACTATGTGGTTCCCTCCATTCCCTCATCCATTTAGCCTTCCACATGTCCACCCATCCATTTATTATTCATCCACACATCTATTTATTATCCACATCAGCCCATCCACCATCCCTTCCCACCCACCCACCTGTACATCTCCCCACCCTATTCTTCCATTCATCTACTCATCTGTCCATCTACCTACCCGCTCACCCACACACCCACTGATGTCACATTCACCTGCCCATCCATCCATTCATCTCCCCACCTATCCCCCCACTGTTGATCTACTCATTCACCTACTTTTCCTCAGCAGTGCACTTTCTATTCGTCTCTCCACTCCACCACCTTCCTACCTAGCCTTCCACAGACCCATGTACCTATCTATCCACCTGCTTTTCCATCCTTCTATCCATCGCCTGTCTATCCGCCAGTCTCTCCACTCATCCATTCTTTTGTCCCAACCACCTACCCACCTATCTTCCTATGCATTCGTTAATTGATCCACTGCCTTATTCAGCCCTTCCATGGGCCTGGAACGTGGCCAAGCTCTCTAGCGAGGACAGACTAAGTCCTGTCTGGGGGAACTCAGGTCTCTGCAGGAGAGGAAGCAGTGAAACTGTAGTTTCATGTAGTCTGAGGGCTCCTTGTGCCTTGTGGAGGCACAGAGGATGCCACATGCCATGTTGGCCCAATCCATTGCTTGCCCTTTCCCTTTCTGGACTTAGCTCCTACCTCAAAGCCCCACTGTAATCCAGGGGCCTATTAGCCAGGAATTCAGGACTGTAAGGGGCAGCTCTACTGGGAGGTGGGAAATCCCTGTCTCTTCCAAAGGGAGAACTCCCTGTTGCTTCTCCCTGGGTGGGCTAGGGTCAGGGGCACAAGGGCCTCGGTGTGTCAGAGGTCCAGGATGCAGGTGTGTCTGAGGCTATAGGGGCCGAGAGGCCATGGGGTGGACAGTTAGGGAGGACCCCTCACATGATTGACAGATTTTGGGACAGTGGTGGCCAAGGGTGAGCACTAGGGCCTCAGGTGAATTTAGAATAAAGTCTCAGGTAAGTGACAGGTACCAGGGCAGTAAGCAATGCAGGTGTGTGGTGGGTCTCAGGTGTATTTGGAGGCGTCCTTAGGTAAACAACAGGCCTTGGAGCCGTGCGTGCCGTGGCATGTGTCAGGCTACCTGTCAGAGAGTGATAGGCCCCTCCATACCTCTGCAGAGGACCAACAGCCCATGACACAGGAGCAAAAGCCGGTGATGGTGTCCCCAGAGTTTGTGGATGAGGCTCTGTGCGCCTGTGAGGAACATCTTAGCAACCTGGCCCACCTGGACATTGACAGGGACTTGGAGGCCCCGCTGTACCTCAGCCCGGAGGGCTGGTCCCTCTTCCTCCAGCGCTACTACCAAGTGGTCCAGTGAGTACCTCTGCAGCACTGCGTGGGGCACTGGCAGGTGCCCCAGCTCTGGGGGCTTCCTGTTCTGAGCCATGGTTGATCAGGGACAAACCCTCTCTAGCGCAGCCCCCACCTCCTCCCTAAGCCTCTCGCTTTTGTTTGTCCTGTTACTCTCCGGCCCAAGAACTCTTTAGGGCTCCCACTGCCTTCACGATGGGGTGCAAACCTTCCTTCCTGGATTGGGCATAGCATAGTCACCAAGGCCGTGGCTTGTGCTATCAGGTAGACCTCAATTCGAGTCCTAGATTTGCAACTTTCAAGCTCCATTACCTTGGGAATGTCACTAATCTTTTTTGAGCTTTACTTTTCTCAAATGCAAAATACATTTTTAAAAATTGTCTTGCTCAAAGGTAGGATTAGATAGGATCATTTGTATTAGTGCTCAGCACAGACTCAGTATTCACTCACAAAATAAGACTCTGTTAAGTCAATTAGATTTTGTCCTAGAGGCCAGTGTTTCCCAAAGTGTGCTACATAGGATGCTAGTTCTACAGGATGAAAATTAAATTTGTGAAGAGAAAAAAAAAAGCGAGGAGGGGTGCTTGTGGTCAATCATCTTTGGAAAACATTGGGTTCTACAAAGTTGGTGGCAGTTTCCTTGGTGCAGGGCTTTTCAGAGCCTGTTGGCGGGGTACACCCCGGACAGATAGAGCGGGCCATATAGGAGGTCCTCACAGAATGTGTTTTTAGAACGTTGATGAGATGCTGCTCTGGGAACTTCTGTTTATATCAGTTAGCCTGTGGTAAATTGGTTTTGTTACACATTGTTTCACTTAGCTGCAGAACCTATCAACAATGTTAAGTGAGGACCTACTCATGTGCCTAGGTGACCCTAGGCCCCCCCAAAACATCCCGAGGGGTTGTGTTTTCAGAGCATGTGTTGGGAAAGGTTCTTAAGCAAAGGAAAGGAGTGTCAAGATGAGACTGGCGCTATTCCAGGGAGATTCCATTCAGCAGAGGTGTGCAGGAGGGGGAAGGCCCAGAGGCAGATCACTGTGAGCCAGGCTCCAGAAATGACAGTAGGCCCTGCCCTCGAGGGACGAAAAGCTCCGGTGGGAGACTTGCCGCGTGCCAGGCTGAGGGCCTCACTGGGGTGCGTTAACAGGAAAGCATGGAACAGATTCAATGACTTATTAATAGGGGAGACTAAAGAGCTCGTAATAAACTTCGAATGAATGTGAGAAAACCCACATCATTGATAAATAATTCATTTGCATCTTTTTTAAATGTCAGAAAATGAAAATGACCCTGTACTCTCCCCTTAGCTCCCAGAATATGTAAAGCCACCCTTCTTCAACTAAGAATTATCGATACTGAGTTAGAACGTTACGTGAAAAGAATGTGAGTCTATTTGTTTCTGGGTGTGGGCAAGTTCCAGAGGGCTGTAGGAACCTCTCAGAAGTCGGAATGTCATAAAACATTGCAACATATAACACATGTAAGTGTCGAGTTGTTCAGTATAGCTAGTTAGCATCCATGAACTCCTTTACTATTTATTGCCATGTTTCCCAACTCCCCTCCTGTACCCTTTGCTCCCCCCACCCCTCCCCTCTGGTAGCCACCATGCTGTTGTCTGTGTTCCCAACTTTTTAAAACGAATCCGTGACTCAGCAGCCAGGCTTTTTATCAAGGCTGACTTTCCACAAGCACACGGGTTATTTTTTTCCTTTTGTTAAATATAAAGTCATATTGTCATGCTGAACGTACTTTTTCCCATCGCTGCACATGCCCCTGCCACCCCCATGTGACCCTTTTCTGGGCCAAATCACAGATTTACTGAGCACATTCTCTGTGCTATGGCCCCTGGGAAGGTTTCCAGCAAACCTGCTAGAAGTAGAAGGGTCAGGACTTAGGAGTGAAGAAGAGGCCCTGCCGCGCCCCTTTGGCCTGGCTGCCCCTGTTCCTGGTGCTGCCACAGGGGTTGCTGCTGCCTCCTTATTATGAGAGAGGCAAGTTCTCCATGGCTGGAGACAGTCAGGAGGCTAAGGCGTTCCAGGGAGTCGAGCATCTGGTGTAGGCTTCCTTCCTGTTCGGTCAGAAGAGAAGAAATAGGAGAGTCTGGATGAGGCAGCCGTCTGGGCTGTTTTGTGGCTTGGTGTAATTCAGGGCGGTTTGTGTCCTGTAGGGAACAGGGCCTCTCTTTGTCCGTGAACCCCAATCTGTACAGACAGGTGTGGAGCCACGCTCCTGCCAAAGTACCTGCTTATCCCACTATTCATTCATTTCACAGACTTTTAGGGAGTGCCAGATAAGTGCCAGACACGCTGCCTGGGGATGGGAATACAGCGGGTAATAAGAGCTACAGAAGGGTTCCTGCTCCTATGGGGCCTACATGCCAGTGACGGGAGATAGACAGTAACTAAGTAAGTGTAGATGATAGGAAGAGAAAAGAAATAAAGCACGGAGATGTAGGATACAGATGTGCTTGAGAAGAATTGGACTAGGAAGGGATTCACCTAGCAAACAGTGCTAGGTCCAGATTAGAAAGGGGGTTGAACACCCCCACACACCTGTAAGTGTCGGCAGGATGTAGTTTGTGTCCTGGTTCAGCTTTGAACTCAGTTTGTGGTATTGGACAAGTCTCTTAACTCTCCAAGCTTCAGTTTACACTGCTCTGAGACGGGACCAGTCATACCTCCTTGGCTGGGCTCCAGAGAGGATTAGTGATCCTATGTGTAAAGTCCTCGGCACTGAGCCTGGCACGCAGTGGTGCCTCACCATTAGATGTGGTGTGACTAATTCTGCCAAAGGCAATTTCAAGGTAATGGAAAGGGAGGTGGCAGAAAGTGGAGTGTCGGAGTGGGTTGGGGGTCCAACAAGTGGCGTTTCCCCATCCTCTCCCATTCCAGCAGCCTGGGCTGGTGCCCTGGGCAGATGGTGCCCTGGGGGACAGCTTGAGGGTGGGTGTGGAGGTTCAGGAGAGACCTATCTGGATCGGTAGGGAGGAGAGGGCATGACCAAGGCTGGTAGGACCATGGCCAGGGGGCTTGTGTCTCCCTTTGCCTTGTCTACCAGGCGGTCCCCAGGCCCAGTCCTGCCCAAGACCCATCATGTCCCCACAGTGAGGGGGCAGAGCTCGGGCACCTCGACGCTCACGTCCAGCGCTGTGAGGACGTCCTGCAGCAGCTCCGAGCCATGTTGCCCCAGATGGACATGGAAGGAGATCGCAACATCTGGATCGTCAAGCCGGGAGCCAAGTCCCGTGGCCGAGGTGGGTGTCAGCCCCCGCTTCCTGCACCAGCACCTTCAGCCCACCTCCTCAACTAGAGGCCAGGGCTGTCGACAGTGCAGGCTCACCTGGAGCCAAACTGCCTGGGTCTGAATCCCAGCTCTGCTATCAATATGCTTTGTGACCTTGAGCAAGTTATAACACCTCTCTGAACATCAGTTCCCTCATCTGTGAGACGTGATGTTACTTCCTACAGGGTGAGGATTACAAGAGGCAGTGTGTCTCAGGCTCAGCACGGTGCCAGGCAGAGTAATCTTCCCCTAAACATTGGCTGCTGTGATGATGCCAGCTTCTCCTCTCCTGTCCTCAGAGTTGGGTTGATATTTTAGGTAGGTCTGGTGGTACTCACGTGCAGGTGCTTGTCATCTAAGGCTCTTAGGTTTCCCCAGTGCATCCTGTGAGATGTGACATAGTAGTTGAGGGTATGGATGCTGGGAGCCAGACTGTCTGGGATCAAACCCAAGCTCTGCCTCCTACTGTTTGTAACATCTGGGCAGGTCAGTTAACCTCTCGTGCCTCATTTTCATCATTAGTAAAATGAAGTCAATAAACAAATACCTAGAGGATTAGATGAGTATGACATATCTAAAATACTTAGAGCCTATGCTTTTACATAGTAACTGCTGTATAGGTGCTATTCTTTTTAGCTATTATTCTGGCTCCTCAGCCCAGTGTGAATGGAATCTGAACAGGAGAGCCAACAAGCCGGGATGGTGCCTTAGCCCAGCCTTTAAAAACTGGGTAAGGACTTCTGAGGTGTGGAAAACAGACTTTTGGCAGATGCCTCCCAATACTGCCCTTGGTTAGATTTGTTCGTGTCTCTGTAAAGCTGTGACAGCTCCAGACACTGTGGGACACTCTCTTGGGAATGTCACTTCAAATCTAACATTGTGGTCTTCCTTTTTCTACAGTACCTTGGAAATAATTTTGTTGGTTTTTTCCAAGTATGAAAGTGCGTGTTTATTATATTGTAAAAAAAAAAAAAAGAAAGCAAGAGCTACCCTTGATTTCACTGAGATGACCACGGTTAGCCTTTCGGTGTGTTTCTTTCCACACTCCCTTCTCTGCATTTGGGGAGAGAGATTTATTTTAGTTTAGTTTAAACAAAACCATACGATTTTGTAGTCTCCTTTTTAAATATCCTTCAATATCAATTAGTACTACTTATCTATTCTTTGCACATTTCTTTTTCCTTAACAATAGGTCTTGGAGATCACCCAGTTTCAGTACATCTAAATCTGCCCTTTTTTTTAGCTTATTTTTTTTAAGGTTTTTTTTTTATCTTTTTTTTTTTAAAGATTTTATTTATTTATTTTTAGAAAGAGGAGAAGGGAGGGAGGTAGAGAGGGAGGGAAACAGCAATGTATGGTTGCCTCTCACATGGCCCTCACTGGGGACCTGGCCCGCAACCCAGGCATGTGCCCTGACCGGGAATCGAACCAGGACCGTCTGGTTCCCAGCCCGCGCTCAATCCACTGAGCTATACCAGCCAGGCTTTTAGAAGTTTTTTTGATTGTACTTTTTTCCATTACCATTCACCTCCCTTATACCTCCCCCCCGGCCACAATCACCACACTGTTGTCCATGTCCATGTGTTTTTAGCTTACTATGATGGACACTTTTAAAATACACAAACTAGCAAGAATAACACAATGAATCTCCATGAACCTAGCACCAAATTAAAAATTTTTCTCTCCACTTTTAGAAAAACTTAATTGGGATGTATATATAATATATCTCACTGACAAGGGTACACATTGTGAGTATATCAGTCAATGAATTGTCACAGTTGAGGGAACAACACCCAGGTCGTGAAATAAAACATTACCTGCACCCTAGAAGGCCCTCACCCACAGTTCTTTCTAGTCTGTACCTCCCCGCAATGGTGATCCCTATTCTGATTTATAATACCATAGATTAGTGTTGCCTGTTTGTGAATTTTATATAAAATGATAAAATGTACTCTTACCTCATTCTTTTTTCTTGTTTAGATATACTGTCATGGATTCACCTAATCCCCACCCCCTTTTTTAATTTCTATTTTTAGAGAGAGGGGAAGGGAGGGAGAAAGAGAGGGAGAGAAACATCAATGTGTGGTTGCCTCTCACGTGGCCCCCACTGGGGACCTGGCCTGCAACCCAGGCATGTGCCCTGACTGGGAATAGAATGGGTGACCCTTTGATTCACAGGCTGGCACTCCATCCACTGAGCCACACCAGTCAGGGCTCACCTAATCTTTTTTGATGGGTACTTACATGGCTGCCAGTTTTTACCCTATTTATTTGTTTATTGATTGATTGCTATTATAAATAACTCTGATACATACTCTGTGCAGAGACCTGTGGCCTTTCCATTTATTTCCTTAGAATAAATTCCTAGAAATGAAATTGCTGGGTCGGTCAAAGGGCACAAACAGTCTCAATCCTTTTTACACCAGGCATCATGTTTTTGGAAATCTTGGTGATTGGCCTGGCCATTTGAGAAAGGATCTGGCTTGGGAACCAGCCACAAATTATTCTGTGCCATTCGCAGGAGATTAGGCTGTTTTAGGGTCAAACAAGGAAGAAATGAGATTGATTTGTGTGCGTGCGTGCGTGCGTGCGTGTGTGTGTGTGTGTGTGTGAGATTTGCAATGTGATTCTGATATTTATCAGCATTACAATGCCCTATCCCGTATAAACATAGATACTTAATGTCATTAGTTATAAAAGAGATACAATTATATATGATACCATTTTCTATCCATGAAAATGGCAAAAATAAATAATCAACAGTGTTGGGTAGGATGCGGGCAAACACAATCTCATTCGCTGTTGCTGGGAGTGCAGACTGGTGTAATATCTTTGGCAATATAAAATGGAAACATGCACATACCTTGGAGCCAGCAAATCTACAGCTAGAAATTTATTCTACAGGTGACTAATAATAATGGTATAAGTTACCATTTATAGAATGCTTACCATGTGCAAAACACTATTCTAAATCTTTAACATGTTTAAATATATAGAATCCTATGAAACTGAGGCACATATAGACTATCCCACAACCTGGAAGGATATCCATAGGGCCTGGAAGCCAGAGTTGGCTACCTCTGGGGAAGGAGACATATTCTTAATTATATGTCCTTTTGTATTGTCTACTTCCTGTTTCTCGTTTTATATTCTGTCGATTATATTGAAAAAACAAAGTCATATATGCACATAGTTTTCTAAAAAAGCCCAATGCTGTTTGAATTTTTATTCATGTATATATTCCTTTTCAATCAGATAAAACTGGTTAATTTTAAAAAACATTTTTTAAGGTTTTATTTATTTTTAGAGAGAGGGGAAGAGAGAGAGAGAGAAACATTGATATGTGAGAGAAACATCAATCAGTTGCTTCTCACGTGCCCCCAACCAGGGACCTGACCCACAACCCAGGCATGTGCCCTGACCAGGAATTGAACCGGTGACCTTTTAGTTTGCAGGCCAGTGCTCAATCCACTGAGCCACACCAGCCAGGGAAAAATTGGTTAATTAAAAAAAATTTAAATCCGTAGCAGATTTTCAACTTTCCCGAAGGCAGTGGCATTCTGATTGAGGCAGGCAGCCTTGTCCACTCGGCCCTATCATTTCTGTGGGGTTAGAGCTTATGGTGAGCTGTCCACGGTGCCCAGCCCTCTCCTCGCGTGAGCCTGCCCCGGTCCCTGATTACCCCACTCCCTCCTTAGGCATCATGTGCATGGACCACCTGGAGGAGATGCTGAAACTGGTGGACGGCAACCCCACGATGATGAAGGATGGCAAGTGGGTGGTACAGAAGTATATCGAGCGGCCCTTGCTCATCTTTGGCACCAAGTTTGACCTGAGACAGTGGTTCCTGGTGACCGACTGGAACCCGCTTACTGTGTGGTTCTATCGCAACAGCTACATCCGCTTTTCCACACAGCCCTTCACCCTGAAGAACCTGGACAAGTGAGCCTTACCACTTACTTCCCATAAGCTGTCACTGTAGTTGGGGAGCTGGCAAAGAGCGGGCAGTTCCAGTGTACTGCTGGGCTCCGAACACAGACTCTGCGGGCGGGCAGGCCCGCTGCCATCCGTCCCACCACCCTCTGCCCGTCAGCTATGACTGAGTGCACACCCCATGCCAGTCTCTGTTCTAGGTACTTGGGATACAGCAGTGAACAGAATAAAAGCCCAGCTCTGACAAGTTCACGGTCTAGCAGGGAGAAACAAACAAGCAGTGAACATAATAAGACCATCTAATAGGCTAAACGGTGATATTAAAAAGAAAGAATGGAGAGCAGGGTTAAGGGGGTCAGGAGAAATTCTAGAGGAGAGAGGCAAGTTGCATCGTTAACTTGTGGGGTGAGCGAAAGCCTTGTTGAGCCCTGGGCTCAAACTCTACCTCTGCAGCTTTCGAGCTGTGTGACTTTTGTCAAGTGAAAACCTACTTAAGCTTCAGGTTCCGCATCTGAAGAATGGAAGCAGTGACAGGAGACTCATAGCTGTCAACTCTCAAGTGCTGGGTATGTGACAGGTGCTAAACATATCATGCGCATCAGTCACTCACAAAAACCCAGTGTGGTGGGTGCTGTACCTTCATTTTAAAGCTATGAAAGAAGCACTCAGATGAAATGACTTGCCTAAGGTCTAACAACTAGTTGGTGGTGAAGGTAGGACTTGAGCACATGTCTTAGTGACTGTAGGGCCCACACTCTCATTTTCCTATCTTCCAGGCACCGGGAGGGTTAGCTGACATTGTGCTCAAAGCACTTAATACTATGTTCCCCACAGTGAGTGCCCTCAGAAGAGATCCTGAGAGATAAGACTGGTTCTGGCCCTAAAAGAATGTTATGGGCCCCAGGCCTCTGTCCTTGTCCTCCCCAGTGGGACCCCATCTCAGGTTGAGCGTCCTCAGTGGCCCAGGGCTGGGTCCAGGGTGTGCCTGCCCTCCTCAGGTTTGGGTGGGAGGGGCAAAGGGGCCCAGACCTCACTGTCTGCTCTCTGCCCCAGCTCGGTGCACCTGTGCAACAACTCCATCCAGAAGCACCTGGAGAATTCGTGTCGTCGGCACCCGCTGCTGCCCTCAGACAACATGTGGTCAAGCCAGAAGTTCCAGGCCTACCTGCAGGACATGGGGGCCCCAAATGCTTGGTCCACGGTCATCGTGCCTGGCATGAAGGCTGCAGTGATCCATGCTTTGCAGACCTCCCAGGACGCCGTGCAGTGTCGGAAGGCTAGCTTTGAGCTCTATGGCGCTGACTTTGTGTTTGGCGAAGACTTCCAGCCCTGGCTGATCGAGATCAATGCCAGCCCCACCATGGCACCCTCCACGTCTGTCACCACCCAGCTGTGTGCTGGCGTGCAAGCTGACACCCTGCGCGTGGTCATTGACTGGCGGCTGGACCGAAACTGTGACACGGGAGCCTTTGAGCTCATCTACAAGCAGGTGAGGTGGCTGGGCCCAGGCAGGACCCCAGGAAGTCTTCCCCCGTTCCAGGCTGCGCCATAGTGAAGCACAGGGCACTATAATCAGACAGACCCAGTTCAAGTCCTGGTCCTGCCTCAGTGACTTAGTTACAGCTGTTTCCTTATCTGTAAAATGGAGATGCCCCTGCCATTTTTCTCATGGGGTTTGGGAGGATGAAATGAATTAATTTGCGTGGGTAATATTTCTAGAGAGGTACATAGCATAGTATTCCTGAACCTCCCTGGGTTCAAAAATCTCTGCTCAATAACTACAAGCTGTTTGACTTTGAACAACTTCCTAATCTCTAGGGGGAAAGGGGTCTCAGTTTCCTCATCTGTAAAGCATGAATGAAAATAGTGCCTACCTCATAAGGTTGTGACAATTAGTGAGTTGAAAGCACATTAGAACAGTGCCTGGCACACATTAAATGCTACAGAGGTTCTAGCTATTGTCGTTATTAACTGATAAGGTTGTTAGGTGTTTCATGATAAGTAGAGTCGCTGTGAAGTGCCTGGGTATATGAGAGTCAGTCAGTGGGAGCTACTGTTGTTATTTTTATTATAGACACTCCCACCCAGAAAGGAGAGCCTGGGTGGGAAGTCCACAGGAATCATTGTTCCATAGACATTCTGAAATCCAGTCTTAGCATATATTTCTAGTTTTGCTGTTAGGATCCACCATTACTTCCCAGGAGTCCTCCATGGCTCTCGCTTCCATCCATTGGGATCTCAGTTTGCCCCTGAATCATCCTTGTTTTCCCGTGAACATTCTCTATGGTTCTTAGTCTGTTACCTGCTCGTAGAAATTTGGGGGTACAAAAGTCTCTTTTATTTCATATTGCATCTGCCCCTTCTAGTCCAAGTTGATATTTTTAAAACCTTGTGTTTCTTACATATCAATTTTATAATCCATTCTATTATACAAAAGCCACGTCCACGAATCTGTTTTTCTCTCTTCCGTGAAATTGCTGTAGCACAACAGCCCTCAAAATCATAAAAGCCCTGGCGTTAGCCAACCTCTGGGCAAACTCAGAGTGTATGAGACTGAAACATAAGACCTACACGTATGCCCTTGGGATGCTTCAAAGATTTGTAGCAATTTTAATGGGCCCATCAGGCATGGCTTAGATCCCTCTGAAATTCTGTTGTGGTTTTTAAAACCCAAGATGTAGTTGACAATAACATTATGTTAGTTTCAGGTTTACAGTATAATGATTGGATATCTGTATACATTGTGAAATGATCTTGACACTAAGTCCAGTTAACATCCATCACCACATGTAGTTAACGGATTTTTTTTCTTGTGATGAGAGCTTTTGGGATCTACTGTCTTAGCTACTTTTAAATATATAACATGGTATTATTAACTATAGTCACCGAGCCGTAAATTACATCCCCTGGACTTATTTTATAATTGGAAGTTAAAACATTTTGACCACCTCATACATTTCATTCACCCCTCATCCTCCCATCTGTGGCAACCACTGATCTCTCTGTTCTCTGTATGTATGAGTTCGATTTTTTTGTTTGATATTTTTTTTAAGATTCCACATATAAGTGGGATCATGATATTTGTCTTTCTCTGTCTGACTTATTTTACTTAGTATAACGCCCTCAAGTTTCATTCATGTTGTCGCAAATGGTAAGATTTCTTTCTTCTTGTGACTGAATATTCGTGTGTGTGTGTGTACCACATTTTCATTATACATTTATCTGTTGATGGACACTAAGGACGCTGTTTCCATGTTTTGGTTTTGTAAATAATGCTGCCATGAACATGAGGGTGCATGTATTTTTTTGGTTAGCATTTTTGCTTCCTTTGAATGAGTACTCATAAAAATGACATTTACTGGATCGTGTAGTAGTCCTATTTTTAATTTTTTGAGGAACCTACATACTGTTTCCCATAGTGACTGTACCAATTTACATTCCCACCAGCAGTGCAGAAGGGTTTCCTTTTGTCCACGTCCTCACCAATACTTGTTATTTGTCTTTTTGATAACAATCAAAAAGACAGGTGTGAGGTGATATCTCATTGTGGTTTTGATTTGCATTTCCCTGATGATTAGTGATGTTGAGCACCTTTTCATGTACCTGTTGGCCATCTGTACGTCTTCTTTGGAAAAATGTCTGTTTAGATCCTCTGCCCATTTCATAATCAGATTATTTGTGTGGTTTTTGCTAATGAGTTGTATGAGGTCTTTACATATATTGAAAATTAACTTCTTACCAGATATATGATTTGCAAATATTCTCTCCCATTCAGTTGGCCTTTTCATTTGCTGCGCAGAAGCTTTTTAGTTTGATATCGTCCCACTTGTTTATTTTTGTTTTTGTTTCCTTTGCTTTTAGTGTCAAATCCAAAAAATCATTGCCAAGACCAATGTCAAGGAGCTTAGTACGTGTTTTCTTCTAGGAACTTTATCTCCTAGGAACTCTAGGTTTCAGGTCTTACTTTGAAGTCTTTAATCCACTTTGAGTTGATTTTCGTGTATGGTGTAAGCTAGGGGTCCAGTTTCATTCTTTTGCCTGTGGCTGTCCCGTTTTCCCAAAACCATTTATTGAAGAGACTGTCCTTTCCCCATTCTTGTACCTCCTTTGTCATAAATTAATTGTGTGGGGTTATTTCTGGGCTGTCCATTCTGTTCCATTGATCTCTGTGTCGATAGCTTTGTAATATAATTTGAAATGAGGAAGCATGACGCCCACAGCTTTGTTCTTCTTTCTCAGGATTGCTTTGGCTAATTAGGTCTTTCGTGGTTCCATACAAATTTTAGGATTTTTTTTTCTAGCTCTGTGAAACATGCCATTGGTATTTTGATATGGAGTGCATTGAATCTGTAGACTGCTTTGGGGTAGTATGGACACTTTAACAATATTAATTATTCCAATCCATGAACACGAACTATCTTTCTATTTGTTTGTCTCTTCAATTCTTTCATTGGTTTTCAGTGTACAGGTATTTCACCTTCTTGGTTAAAGTTATTCCTAGGTATTCTTTTTGATGCTCTTTCATTTCTTTTCATCTAAACAGCCCCACTGCTTCCCCCACCCCCAAGAGTTTGGATCTTTTGAAGGGATTGGACTGACTGTTTTCAACAACTGTCCCACATTCTGGATTTATCTGATTGTTTCCTTGGGGTAGTTTTGAACTGTTCTTCTGTTATCTGAATGTTCTGTAAACTAGAAGTTAGGTGAAAAAACTTGATGAGGTTCAGTTTAACATTTTTGGCAAGACAACTTGAGAGGTGATGCTGGGTACCTCATACCTTGTCACAAGGCCCGACACTGTCAGGGCATCTCACGGTCAGTGATGCTAAGTCTGACCGTGGAGTTAAGGTGGCGGCTCCTAGATCTCTCCATTGTAAGCTGTATCCTCCCCTTTGCAATGATCAGTTACTTTGGAAGGTGATACTTTGGCCCGGTGCAAATGACACATTTTCCTGTCATCCTTTTCACCTACTTGTTTTGATATCCAGTTTTAATTCTTGCCTTTTGTATCAGTTACAAAATGGTAAGTTTCTGATTCTCTTTCCTTCTACATTTATTAGCTGAGTTTCTTCTGTAAAGACGAGCTTTTCCCCATCAACTCAGCTTTCCGGGAGCTCTGATATCTGGATTTTTCACAAACTCCAAATGACCCTGTATAGATAGATGCTAATCAGGATCCTTTGATGACACAGAAAACACCTCAAACTAGCTCTGGATTAAAGTTCTTAGTGAGACACAGGGAGCTCTCCGGGAACACAGCTGTAGGAAGTACCGCTTGGCTTTATAGGAACTGAAATTCCACAGGAGCAATTTCTCTGCCTCCCTCTACATGTGCGCTGCTGCACCCCCTCCACAGAATGCCTTCTTTCAAGCTCTCAGTTTCTGCTTCCCCGTAACTTGGGTTCATGTGAGGCTCTAGGCAGATTCTAACCCTCTTCTCTGGGTGTCACAACTCAGATTCTCTCTGTAGAGAATCCAGCTGCGCTGAGGAAGCTTTCCATCAGCAGTGGCCTGTGGAATAGAGCCACACATGTCCCAGCAAGGGCCAGGGCAGCTTAGAGGGGTAGCGGGGTGGAGAGGTGCTAGTGGAGGCATGGCTGAGACTCCCGCACACCTCTGCGTTACTAATCCCAGGGCTCGGTGACTCCCTCTGGGGACCGATTCAGGGCTCCAGGCCCAGACTCCTTAGAGGACAGAGGTAGGCTTCCCATTTCGCAGCCCAGAAATGTCTCCTGACTAGGTGCCCCAGAAAGTAATCGCCTGCATCTCTGCCCTGAGTCCTTCTGGGCCTAGGATTCTGGCAGCACTGGATGAGCAGGCCTTGTCTCCTCTTCTTCCTCATAGCCTGCTGTGGAGGTGCCCCAGTATGTGGGTATCCAGCTTCTAGTAGAGGGCTCCACCATCAAGAAGCCCTTGGCAATGTGTCACCGGCGGACAGGGCTCCGCACAGCGCTTCCTCACCTGCTGACCCAGCGAGACTCTGGGTCAGGCAAGGACTCGGGGACATTTGTCCACATGTCAGCTCCTAGGAAAGTTCCTGGGGACAGGAGCCTGGAGCACACTGAGAAGCCAGACTTCACTGCCACCACATCGACTGCTGAAAAGGGGAAGAGAGGCAAGGCAAAAAGTTCAACAGTCCTGGTCCACTCCAGTGTCCAGAAGTGGGACCCCCCCAACGCAAGGATGGGCTGCATTTTCACCAAGACCTTCGTCAGCCGGGACAGGCAGCCCCGCCCCGCCAACAGACTGCCGTTGAGTCTGAAGAACCCCCAGACCCTGGCCAAGACCCTTCCGCCAAAACACCCCAGGGCCCCCAGGCAATTCCTCCCTGCTCTTCAGGCCTCCCCCAGCTGCCTGAACTTTCCCACCACCCACGGCCCCAGCAAAGAGCTACCGGTAGCAAGTAAAAGTCACCATTTACAAAGTATTTTTTAAAAACACAGAACCAAGTGAGTATTGTCCCTTCCCTTCCAAAGGAGCCATCCTGCAAGGCAGTTATTTCCAAGAGGCCAGGACTCAATCCCAGGTAGCTCTCTCCCCAGAGCCCAAGTTTTTCCTGCCATGGTGTTCTGCCTTCGCCTCCCTGCACAGTTGCCTCTGGAGGAAAAGAACTAGCATTTACATAGCACTTAACAGCTTACACTGTTTTGCTATATAACCAGCTCCTTTAGTCCTCACAGCCTAGTGAGGTAGGTGCTGTTATCCCCGTTTTCTAGCCAAGGGATCAGGAAGTTTAAGGAAGTTGCCCAAGGTTGCACATCTCAAAAGGGGCAGAGATGGGATGCAGACCCATGTCTGTTGGACTCCCAACTCTTGTGTCCTACCCATAGCCTCTGGAGGAGGAACTGGGAGGGCTCCATCTGCCTTCACGTGCCCCAGCCTTCACGTTCCCCCTCCTCCCGCCCTGCGCACATACCTTGAGGGGTAGCTTAGTCAGCCTCAAGCCCTCCCTAGCCCTTCACAGCACCTCATGCTCCCACAGCCCCTTACCACTTCCCCAGCCACCACACCAAGGGCTCCGACCCCAGGGGTCAGTCCTTGGACGGCAGCTCAGCAAGCTGGTGGGCTCCAAGGCCCTGTTGACCACAGGCAAGGCCTTGAAGATTCTACCTACCGCCAAGGTTTTGACTTCCTTCCCACCTAAACCTGAGCTCAAGTGGGCACCCACCATCCTGAAACCAAGAAAGGTGGGCCTCAAACTATAACCCATACCCTGGAGGGCAATGATGAGTGCTGGGATCAGGGCTGCAGGGCACAGGCAGAGGGCAGCTCCAGAGCTGGCTGGCACCCCAAGGGGAGGGCTTGTTTCCCTCAGAATTCCCTTCCTAGACAATTCCTGATCATCTCGCCCCTTCTCCCCTCCTTTTACACCAAGGCTGTTGTTCCCAAGCGCCTTTGTGGTCCCCATCCTGGAGAGGCCTTGTGGTCTTTACCCTCTGGAGTTAGAAATCTTTCTAGTACACATAGGAAGATCAAGGCCAAAAGCAAGTTCAAAGCCAGACTCTGTGACAGACTCAAGGCTGTGAGGCAAGGCTGAAGCATGCCTCAGGAAGGCACTGAGCCCTCCAGGACCGCTGCCTCTAATCAACGCACACCAGGGGTTGGGGGGATGCGGGGTGTGAGGCTAGAGAAGCCCTTGCTTCAGGCCTCACTGCCCCCATCCCCAGTGCAGCACCAAATAAAAAGGAGCAAATAAAGTATTCTTGGCTTGGCTTCGTTTCTATCAGAGGGTAAAGGGAGTGTAGAGTGGGGCTCTGTACCCCAAAATCTAGAACAAGAGTTAGAGGCCATCAGCAGCTCCGCCAGGAAGCAAGGCTCAGAATTCCCACATAGCTGCAGACATGGGACTTCCTGTTCGGGGAGGCTCTCTGGTCTTTAGGTGGGGGGACAAGTCTTACTTTACAGAAGAGGAAACTGTCTGAATGAGGCAGCATGGTTTGCCCAAGATTACAGAGCAGTGGGCAGAAGGCTGGGATACACGGCCAGAGTGTCTGACCACCGGGAGTCCCCCAAACTCCCAAGACGAGAGGAGGAGCTGGGCTGACATCTGATGGGCACCGGATTTACATGAGACACAGCGGAAAGGGTGGACCTTGACTGAACCCCAGCCCTTCTCCAGAGGGACTGGGTCTGTCCCTTCCTCAGCAAGTGGCGAAGGTCACCTAAAAAGAAAATATCCGACAAACCATACCCATCTGAAAAGTTAGGTATTCCGTAGTTGTTATGAGTTAAATGGTACACCCCTTTCCAAAGCTATGTCTCCCTAGAACCTGTTCACAGGACTTCATTTGGTGAAAGGGTCTTTGTAGATGTACCAAACATCTTGTAAAGATAGTGAGATGGGATCATCCTGGATTTTCCACGTGGGCCCTAAATCCAATGACAAGGGTCCTTAGAAAAGAAGACAAACACAGGCCATGTGAAGATGGAGGCCAAAATTGGTGTGATAAAGACGCAAGCCAAGAACACTCAGAGCCAGCAAAGGCTGAGAGAGGCCAGGAAAGATTCACCCCTGGGACCTGCGAGAGCACAGCCTTGTCAACCTCCACACAGGCTTCTGGCCTCCAGGGCCGTGAGAGAATCAAGTGTTGTTTTAAGTCCCTTAGGTTGCGGTAACTTGCTCTGGCAGCCACAGGAAACCAATACGCTAGGCAAATGAAGCTACATAGACTCTGATCTAGAAATTCTCGCATAACCAGGAAATACTTACACGCAGGCTCACAGCAGCTGTGCTGTTAGAGCTGAAAAACCTAGCTGTCCAGTAACAGAATGGACACTGGTGCGGTCACGCACTGGAGTTCAAATTCCACGCCATACAACACCTGCATTTCTCAGTGTGGAGTGAGAACATGTCACAAAAGAATACATACAGCCAGATTCCATTTACAGAAACTTGCGGAACAGGCACAGTGAAATATATCATTTAAGGATGCATACGTATGTGGTCAGACTTAAAAAGACAAAGGAAGAATTTTTCCATTAGGGCAGTGATTCCAACCTAGACGAACATCTCAGGGAGCTTTTAAGAAAGATTGATGCTAGGGGTCTCAACCCCAGGCCGATCAAACTGCTACCTTTGGGGTGTATAATCATGGAGATTTTCTAAAGCTTCCTGAGGGGCTACGTAGGGGCGTTTCTAATGTGGGTGAGGGTTGGACTGCTGTTCTACAAGAGGTGTTTCTACTTTATGCCCTGAGTGACGGTTACTTGGGTGTTACCTTATTATTATTTAAATCAGAGATGTTTTGTGCACTCTGTATGTTTTAATATATTTCAAAATTGTTTAAAGAAAAAAAAAATCTCATCCCCACTGACATGAGCTTCCCCAGAGTAGCCAAATTCAGAGACAAAGGGGAATGCTGGTTACTAGGGTCAGGGGGGAGAGGGGTGATGGGAGATGGGGCTTTAGTGTTTAATGGGGACAGAATTTCAGTTCTGGAAAATGCAAAGTTCTGGAGGCAGATGATGGTGACGGTGGCAAAACACTGTGATGTGCTTAATGCCACTGAACTGTACACTTAACGACGGCTAATAGGGTAAATCTTGGTAGGTGTATTTTAAAGATTTTATTTATTTTTAGAGAGAGAGGAAGGGAGGGAGACAGAGAGGGAGAGAAACAGCACTGTATGGTTGCCTCTCACATGGTCCTCACGGGGACCTGGCCCGCAACCCAGGCATGTGCCCTGACTGGGAATCGAACCGGGACCCTCTGGTTCCCAGCCCGCGCTCAATCCACTGAGCTA
>PVJI01005375.1:0-97710 GCA_004026765.1 Micronycteris hirsuta | reverse complement strand
GCAGATGCTGTTAACATTTTTGTGTTCCTCTATTTTTTTTCTTGTCTTGTTAAAGCAAGAGGGGAAGGATAGGAGAAAGAGAAAAATATGGATGTGGGAGAGAATCATGTATCAGTTGCCTCTCATACGTACCCCGCCTGGGGATTGAACCCACAACCTGGCCATGGACCCTGCTTGGGAATAGAACCCACGAGTTTTGTTTTGTGGGATGACACCCAACTCACTCAGCCACACCCACCAAGGCTCATTCTGAGTCTTCCCCCTCCAGCGCGTGCTGTTTTGCACGTCCAACACATTTACACTCAGCCTGGTCAGTCACCATTCACGGGCTCCATAGCCAGGGGAGGCTCTTGGCCACGCCATGGGACAGCGGAGGACAGAACACAGTCTCTCGTCAAACCTTCAAACCGTTTCATAGTCACCTCGCAATCAAAGCCGCCCTCTGCACACAGCCTGCTGGTTTTAGCTTCCCTCTCCACTTCCCGGTGGCCGCCACATTCCCTGGCTTGCTTCCTGTTTTCCTGAGGGTTACTATTCACGTAATAGACTGCTGTCGTCGTCTTGTATGGTGACTAGGTTGTGTGGTCCGTGAGTTCGTGTGGTGCACATTTCTCAGAAAGACCCACCCAGCTCATCCACGTCGCTGTATTACTTAAGAGTGTTCGCCCGCCTCGATCACCGTATTTAGAAAAAGGTTTAAGGTACGAAAACCAGGGGAAAGAGGCAGCTTCTCTGCCAATCCCAAAAGGGAAAGCAGCCGACTTGTTCCTCGAGACAGTTTGACAAGCGCACGTGACCTGTTCTGACCCCAACTTCACCAAGAAAACAAGACGCTTCTCTCCCTTCGGGAGGAGAATAGCAGAGGCTGGAGGAGTTGCATTGCTCCCGTCTCACCTGTGAAAACAAACTTTCCCTCTGAGAGCCCGGGCCAGGTCAGGCCTGTCTTTCTCTTGAACTTGGGCAACGGCCACATCGCCGCCACAAAGAGCGGAAGAGCTGATATGACGGCGTGGAATTCACGAACCTCCTGTCTTGTTTAGCATGTGGCTTTCCTGCGCTGTGCCTTCACATTCCACACGTGTGGCCTTGCAAGCCCACGCCAATGGGACGCGCGATGGCAGCCCACTGAATGTCCTTGGGCAGAAAGAACACAGCTTGGTTAGGACACGGAGGTGGGAGGGGGCGGAGGGGAGGAGGCTTCTATCCGAGGCTGCTGGGGACTGTGCTGTGGATTGTGGTCACCAGACTCAGTTGACGAGGAATGAAAAAGAAAGCAGGAAGTCTCAGGTTTCCGTGCCGCCGGTGCTGTTGCAACACTTTGATGACATGACAGTTGACAGACAACCAGACTCTGCATGTGGGCTTGTCCACAACCGGCTGGAGGTGCAGGACAGCACGCACTGGGGACAGAGTTGGGGGGATGGACATAGAAACGCAGCCTGCAAAGACGAGAGTCTACGGTGAGGAGGAAGCGTGGACGGGAGTGTCAAGGTGTACTTTAGCGGGTGGCCGGCTCCATAAACCCACGTGGACAGTGGAGCATTATTCCTCGCTAAAGAGAAATCAGCCACCAGGCTCCAAAAAGGCCAGGAGCAAACCCAAATGCATGTCATGAAGGGAAAGAAGCCAGACTGGGACCCATGCCATGTTACGTTTGTTCAAGCCCATCGACGTACAACAGCAAGGGGACCTCTAATGTGGATGGAGGACTTTGGGTGGCAACGAGGTCGGTGTGGGATGACCTGTTGTAGCAAATGCTCCTGATGGTGTGGGGTTGTGAGTGGGCGCGGCTGTGGGAGGGGCGCAGCCGATGGGGGGAATCTCCATACCTTCCCCTCAATTGCACTGTGAACATAAAACTGCTCTAAAAAGTAAGAGAGAGAGAGAGAAAGAGAAGCTCTAGGTCTGTTTAAATGAGCATTGTCTGGATACCCCAAGGCTGTAAGTTCAATCCCTGGTCACGGCACATACAAGAATCAACCAATGATGCATCAGTAAGAGGAACAACACATTGATGTTTCTCTCTCTCCCTCCCTCCTTCCCTCTCTCTCTCTCCCCCTCTTCCTTTCTGTGTTAAAATCCATAAATAAAAGACTTTAAAAAATAAAGAGAGAGAAAAAAGAATGGAGCATTGAGATACACTATAGGATGGGTGATCTCAAAAATGAGGCTTTTGTCCTGGCTGGCGTAGCTCAGTGGATTGAGCGCGGGCTGGGAACCAAAGGGTCGCTGGTTCGATTCCCAGTCAGGGCACATGCCTGGGTTGCAGGCCAGGTCCCCAGTGGGGGCCACGTGAGAGGCAACCACACACTGATGTTTCTCTCCCTCTCTGTCTCCCTCCCTTCACCTCTCTAAAAATAAATAAATAAAATTTAAAACAGATGAGGCTTTTGTGGATGGAGTTATCTATGAATGAATATATGAACATTTATTGGGGTGATAATAATGTTTTTAAACTGGTTTACGGTAATAATTACATTACTTGGTAAATTTACTAAAAATCACTAACTTTACATTTTTTAAATTGATTTGAGAGAGAGAGAGAGGAAAGAAGAGAAAGAGAGACAGAGAGACATCAACTTATTGTTCCACTTATTCATGCATTCATGGTATAATTCTTGATTCTTTATTCATTGGGTGCTTCTTGTCTGTGCCCTGACTGGGGATTGAACCCACAACCTTGGCGTATCAGGACGACGCTCTAACCAACTGAGCCACCTGGCCAGGGCCAAAAAATTATTAACTTTTACCACCAGTGATTTTTATGTATGTGAATTACATTCTTTATAACAAAGGAGGCACAATAAAAATCAGGACTGAAGGGTTAGGCTGCAGTTGGCCAAGTGATGTGGAGAAATAATAAAGTAATAGACTGGAATGCTAAATATTTTTATAGAACCCAGGCTTTGAGCTTTTAGGGCTAAATTCTGGATCTGTTTTTTTTTTTTTTTACTAGCAACCCTGTTAATAAAACCTTGTCCAGTGCAGCCTGACCCTTAATGAGAATACATCCAGCCATCTATTTAGAATTGTAAAGCCCAGGGTTGCATTTACCTTTGAACCGCGCTGCTTACCTGTCGGAGAGAGTTTCCTCGTGTGCGTAAGACATCTCAGAACCAGAGCGAGGGTTCTGTAGGTAAAGAGTGTTTTCAAACTGTAACAGACTTGTAAAACTTTATAGTTCTCCCTCGAGTTAATGCTTTTATTATTAAACGCATGCACATATTTTTGCCCCAGGTTCCTGCTTTCTGATGGCAGAGCGCAGGGTCAGAGATTGTCAAGAACACTACACAGGGAGTGGCTTTTCAAAGGAGCCGGGGCTGCTGACCCTGAGGAGCTGCCTCGCACGTCGGATGCCTCCAACCTGTGGGTGTTAAGACAAGACAAAGTGACCTCTGCACGGGGCCAAAAGCCACCCTGTGTCCCAAAGAGCTGTCTGCAAAGGGGACAGGAAAGCAGACGTGGTGACGACGGGACGGATGAGCACAGGACTGAGAACGAAGCAGGCTGTGGAGAATCAGTATCATGACGCCATGTCATCTGCGCCCACAGCCACACCTCCCTGCTGGGGGTGTCCTTGTCCCCTCCCCTTTCTCGTCTGTGCCACCCCTGTGTCTCTTCATGGGGACCCTGGCATGTCATAGGAGACAGATCAATGGCCACCGCAGGAACGAGGCTCCCCGGCTGGCTGGAGCCCTGGGACCTGTGTCTCTCCTCTGGTAACCACACCTCACAGAGGTCAAGTGCCTGTCTTACTGCATGACATGCAGGGTGCACGCCTGCAGCACGACTCGTCACAGTTGACGGGGACCTCGATCACCTGCCTTAGTCTGTGTTTGTCACGCTTCTTCACCGTGAAGGTCGTTTTCCTCTTTTCCATGTACCAAGTCACCTGCAATGAGACTTTCATTTCAATTATAAGGAAAATTATCAAAGCAAAAGATGATAGATAGATACTTAGATATATGTTCACATGTCTAGATAGGTGTGCCATCTATCCATTCTGTCTGTCTGTCTATCTTTTTATCTACCTACCTATGTAGACTTAGTTATTATCCATCCATCAATCTATCTATCTATCCATAAATCTATCCATCAGTCATCCATCCATCTGTCCATCTATCTATTCCTCCATGTATCCATCTATCCCTGCATTCATCCATCATCTATCTATCTATCTATCTATCTATCTATCTATCTATCTATCTATCTATTGATATTCCCAAGCAAAATATTTAAATTGTTCTTATTGGGACACACGACCATTTCTGCATCCCCTGCCTCGGTTGAGACGCCTTTTCAATTCTCATGCACACAACCCGTTCAGGATGAGTATTTCCTCTGCAGGACTCGCCGCGTGGAGATGAGGAGCGAACACTTTGACTCCTCCCACACCGTGGGTTGGCCATCTCTGCTCACGCTCGCGGGCCTTCTACGTGGAGCTGAGTTCTGCAGCGAATGGTCTCCAGTCCTGCTCGGACGATCCCTCCCTACGGCGAGTCAAACAGAATGACTTTGTCGATAGCAGGGCCATCAGCTTCTCCCACACCCACGGCACCTGTATTTCCCTACCACGCGTTGGTGAAGATTCGATTCTACCAGCATGGATGTGGCCTGTTTCTTCTGCCCCTCCCTCCCTTCCCTCTATTCTCCTTCCAATCTCATCGTCAGAGCGCCTCTGCCTCCACCTCTCCCTTCCCTCCCTGATCACCTGTCCCGTTCCCAATCTCCCTGGTGGATGCTCTGTTTTCCGCAAGGTTTGGGGGACCATCCCCATGAGGCTGGAACAAAAGCCAGGGCGTTTAAATTTAAAATTTCAACTGGCATTCCATTTGTGTTTGAGAATTTCTGGATAGCTCCATGCTAATGGAAGATCACAGTTCCCAAAGTAGAGCAGCTGGTATGTGGAAACAGGTAAGGACGACGCTTCTCGTGGCCCCGAAGCATTTGTAACCCCAGTGGTTTGGGTAGAAGACGGCATTCCGTTAAACAGGAAAATGTTGAATCAGCAAATTATCTCTCTGCCACTCAAGGGTAAGTCATTCAAGCTCTTGGACGGTCAGTCTCTTCACAGGTCAGCAAGGCAACACCTGCCTCCCAACCAGCCATGTCCACCTGAATGTGCTCGGTGGTAAATACGCTCAAATGTCAATGATGTCATCAGCAAGTGTTCTGTCCACTGGGTTGGGTACCTTGGTGGGGCAGGGGAAAGAGAGGTCAGTGGTCCCTCCCGCCAGCACCTCAATGCCCTGTCCCTTCGGGCTCCAAAGATAACCCAGAATCACAGTCAATGCTCCCCCCAGCTCCAAGAGCCTCATACTCTGTGCCTGGAACCACGGAGCTGGAAATATTTGGTACCCAGCCACATGGCGACCAGAAGACTCTTAGAAATGCCTTCGTGGTTGCCCCGTGGGAGACAGAAAAAAAGAGAAGAAAACAGAGACAACCTAAAATGCCACTCATGAGCAACACTGGATAAATCTTACTGTTTTCTTTCTAGTCTATATTCAGAGAACTATTTGTTGCAATGGAAAAAAAAAAAAAGGAAAAAAGAAAGTGAACCGAAGAACGTCCATGAAGGCCAATTGAATCCAGATGTTCCCGTACCTCGCCCTGGAGAGCTGGATTTCCTTTCGTTTTCAAATCAGAGCGCGTATGATTCACAAAGCCTCCCTGCTGTGTAACGAGGAAGGGAGTGGGGGTTCCGGGGCAGCTCTGGAGGGCTTGCACGTTCGTGTGAATGCACACTCATTCCCGAGGACAACCCACCTCCATGCAGCTGCTCACCTGCACAATCCCGGTGTTTGCCCCTGAATGTTTCTCACCTGATCCACCATTTCTGGGGATTTCCTTGGTAGCTGATCACTCAAGGGAGCATTTCAGAGCAAAGGAACAAAATAGGCCAGAAACGTGTTTTTTTTCCCCTCACAAACATACACATTTTTTCCCCCCCAAACAAGAGTCTGTTTACTTTGTTGAAAATAAGCATGGATATGGTTTCAACGCTGTGAGACTGTCCATTGGATTGGGAGACGCCTGAGGAATCCGGCCGTAACCACACCGTGCTGCTCACCTGGGCACCTTCAGGTCCTCCTGGGAGGTGGACGCCTTTGCCTTCCTGGTCAGCTTTTCCTGGACTGCCTCATTGTCCAGTCAACCCTGCCCCGTGATACTGAGTTGACTGTAATAGCCCTTGTTTCCCATATTCAGGCAGCCAAGGCAGTGAGCGACTGAACCTTGTCAGCGAAATGGCGTAAGATCCGAAATCAACCATTATCCATTTTTAAAAATGACCCAAGAATCACTCCTGGGTCCCATTAGGCAGTAAATGTATTGAGGAAGCTTAGAGCGATGGATTGCATTTGTGTAAATATGGGCTTTTAGCTGATTTGAGCAGAAAAGAAAGGGGTTCACGCGATCCTTTAAAACGTAGTGTATATAATTCAACGTGATTGTTTAGAGTGTATTAGGCTGCGGTTAAGGGGGAAAGGATTGCGTTTCCCATAGTTTATTAAATAGGAAAACCACAAATCAGTAAATACATATTCTCCCAGAGAGTTCTCTTTGGCAGATAGAGTTCCATGGAGGTTGTTAGTTACCAACCCCCTAAAAAAAAACCCCGGTAGTCTGAAAGAATTTCCTATAAAATAAATTCACAGACAATAAATACCATTACAATGGTCTGTGAGAGATTCTTTTGGGGAATTAATTCTTCAAACCCAGGGTGATTGCTACGTCCTTACGGTAAGCAGGAAATTGCTATTTCTGTCCAGAAGGCAGAGCATGGTTCATGTCGTACAGTGAGGCTTGCTACCTGAGCACAGGTGGGCTGGCATATTGTCCATCGATGAGGTGATACTCATGTGGCTGTGGGAAATGTTCGGTGGCGGGGGGTGTACCCAGTTAAGTCACCCATCAATAGGACTCACTGTCTTCTGCCTGGGGTGACTTCCTTCTCTCCTCCTTGCTTTCTGGGTTCCCACAAACATCGTCAAGGCGGGGACAGGCTGATGGGAAAAGCACGGGGTCTTCTCGCGGGGTCCTTCGGGGGCACCCGCTGGCATCTGAACATGGCCGAACTCCTCGTCCTTCCTGAGAAGCATCTCTGCGTGGCGTCGTCCCAAGCCAGGTTCAAGCCCAGCCTATACCCGAACTGCATCTCACTTTACCCGTCACAGCTTTCTGAACGAACTCTAAATGCACAAGATTGGTTTGCCCGACGCAACTCCGCATGAGACTCTCCTAGCAAAATTGAACGGCTGTGCTTGCGGAGTCAGGCCAGCCGTCTCTGGTCCGGGTTTCCAAGGGCAGCCCATGCGGTTCCCCCTATTCCACGGTCACCACAGCAGGAAGGCGTGGCGGTGGGCGCAGCTGGCATGGCATGGTGACGCTGATTCTAAGCAAACAGCATGTTTCATTCTCGGTCCTGTGCTCATCTGTCCGGTCGTCACCCCGTCTGCTTTCCTGTCCCCTTTGCAGACAGCTCTTTGGGACACACGGTGGCTTTCGGCCTCGTGCAGAGGTCACTTTGTCCTGTTTCTACACCCACGGGGTGGAGGCATCCGACATGCGAGTCAGCCCCTCGGGGCCGGCAGCCCCAGCTCCATTTCAAAGGGCCTCATTTTTATGATTGTTTACAAGGAATAGCCATTAAAACGGCAATTAATGTGGTTATTTCAATACCAGCTGCCGTTGCTTTCCGTGGAGTTGGGCCCAGTTAAAATCCCATTAAGCACTCGGCATGTTAATCCAATCTTGGCTTCCGTGTGCCAAATGGCGTTTTATCCTGCGACTTCCTGCCCATCCACGTGCATGTATGGACCGTTCGTTTTCCTGTGAAAATCGCCTCTTTCAGAGCAAGGGACGTCGTTCCTCGCTGAAAACCTGGGCAGTGCGTTCGCCAGAGATTTCGGTTCGGCTTCCATGTTGATTGGTGATGATATTGCCTGGAAAGATCGTGCATTTCAACTAGTAAATTGTTTTGGTAGCCAATGAAATCTTATGCCTCGAGTGGGTGTCCCAATTTGTCTCGCCTGAGCCTGCTTTGGGCACCATCTCTGATTAAAAAGTTATGTGTCTGTGTACATCATGCACACGTGTGTAAACATAGCATCAACACGCATAATTATATACGTAAGTTATACATGTACACACACTTACACATGATATACACAACACATGTGTTTATGAATGCATACCTCCACATATGTCCGTGTGTGCATATTATATTTTGTATGGCTATATTACATATACTATTATTATATATTATATATTTGGTGTGAAGATAATATATAAACCACAGCCTGTTAATTGTATCAAAATACATGTGTGTGCATATATTCATATATATAATTTTAAACATCTATATAATATACAAAGATGTCTCTAGGTATATACAGATATTATTTTTATTCATACATTTTGTATGCATAAAATTTAATATTTCACCCTGGCTGGTGTGGCTCAGTGGATTGAGTGCTGGCCTGTGACCCAAAGGGCCGCTGGTTCGATTCCCAGTCAGGATGCAAGCCTGGGCTGCAGCCTGGGATCCTGGTGGGGGGCCCACGAGAGACAACCAGACATCGATGTTAAAAGGAAAAGAAAAGAATTTAGTATATACTTATAGACATAGACATCATTTTAACCAGCTGTGGACACTAAGATATGCATATGGTACCCCTACGTTTAGAATTTTTACATGCATAATGTCATATGTTTAAAGATATCTATGTTTACGAGGTCTATAGGCACACACATGTGTGTATATGTGTGTATACATATGTAAATTTTATGTATAAAGTAAACGTCACTCTAACTAGCTATCATATATGTGTCTGTATATGTACAAACATGTATGTTTTTTTGAACCAGCTGCAGCTCCCAGGGCAGGTCAAGGGGTGAGGGACAGAAAGATGCAGAAAGCTTGGGCACAAAACCCCAAGGGGCACCCGTAAATTCGGCATCCAGGGTACCTATTCCCGCACACACACAGTGAGGCCACAGGCCTATTCCCATAAAGCAGTCAAAATAACGTAGGCAGTGATTCCTTCTATGGAAGTGAGGAAACTAGCCTGGCCTCTGACCTCAGCTCCGGGGAGATCATCTGTAAGCCCTTGGAATGTCCTGTTTGATAGCACTGTCTTTTTTTTTTTTGCTGGGAAGCTTGGGTGACTGAATAGATCAGAGAAAGAAGGAGCGAGAGAGAGATGAAGCAAGAGGAAGTCCATCCACCCCAGTGCTGTGCGCTTGGGCGCTGTCTCACCGTTCTATCAATAACTCGTGAGTATGCGTGGAATTCCAACCTTCTGCCAGCAACCTTGAGGCAGAGGGCTCCGCCTACGTAGCCTCTGCTTTCCGCGTCTTCCCGGTGCCTTATCCTCTCTGCTCACTCACAGGCACACATCTGTTTGCCTTTAAATCTGGATGAAAAACAAAACAAAACATCGGGTGGCTCTAATTTATCTTTCATGGTGGGGTGGGCGAGGCAGCAAAACCTCCACCCACTTACCCAGGTCAATGAGAAGGAGAGTTTTCAATTTTTTCTTTTAATTGTTCACCAAACTTACCTCCTTATAGACTTTAACCCCACCCCGGCTGTGACTTTAGGGACAGGTCACAAAATGCTGGAAGTCTTTCCCAAGATTTGATACAAATAATTTCCAACAGATGGGGCATTTGAGAATAATAGACTGCTTTTCCCGACTGCACGCAAAGCCTTCCGAAGCCTCCAAGGGTAGACCTGTTTTCTCGCTCTTGCTTTGGTGAACTTGGACAAGGGGTAGAAGGTATGGCTTCGGTCCTGACTTTCCAAGAAAAATACAACCTGGAGACCGCGATCTGCAGAAACCTAGAGAGTGTTTGCAGACGCAGGATGTGGTTGGGCGAGCTGTGGGCAGCACCGATGCAGCATCTACCCCAGTAGGGCGGGCTGGCGGAAGCCAGGGAGCTGGGGTGGGGGGCGTCCCAGCGCCGTGGGCCGGGGGCGGTGACATCCATCACAGATTTCAAGGAAAAGCTCACTTCAGCAATAGCTGGGCCCGCACATCTAGAGGAGCTACAAGTTGGCATAGCAAACCCATCTTCCATTGGCAGGCCTGAGGAACGTGCCCACATGCCCTTCAGGACCGCTGTCTTCCGGCACCAAGGCCAATATTTCAGAAGTGTGCGGTGAGCGGATGACAGGTTGTGTTTGTGGCCGAATCAGAGCGTTTTCAAAGAGCCCACAGCGGCTTGGCGCGGGCTGGTGCTCTGTAAACACAATTTGTTTTACCTACGAGGCGGAATGCACGAGACTGCCGCTGATCCACCCTGGAGGGACCCGCTGGGGGAAGCCAGGCAGACCCTGAGCCCTGGAATTGAAATGGTCTTGGAGGTTTGGACACTGTTAGGGTTCAACCATTTCCACTAATTCAGAGCTATAGGATGAGACTGACAATAAGGATCAACCTTTGGCTTCCATGCCAGTGGGAGAGACGTTTCCAATAGAGGTCGGCCTCTTCTACTTTTCACTTGGTTTCCGAGTTTTCTTGGGGACAGAGGACTTTCGTGGCATTCTGCATGCATGAAAATGTGCCTTTGGGGGTGTTCACAGCTGAATTACTACGTGATGCATTTGTCACCGTTTCTGTCATCCTGGCAATATCAAACAGAGTGAGCAATGACCGTGGCTTCTCGGGAATAGATTTCTGGTTTTTTTTCCCCTTTGCTTAACCACTTCGACGTTTTCACCCAGCCTCCCCCTTGACTTGGGGTGCACACACAACACGATATACAGATGATGTACTACAGAATGTACTCCTGAAACCTATTTAATTTTACTAACCAAGGTCACCCCAATCCATTCAATAAAAATTAGAAAAAAATAAATGTTAAAAAAAAAAAACAACAAAAATCCCCAACCATAGCAATGAAGGAACAGATTTGTGTACACACACTGAGCTAGGTCTTTTACAGCATTATTTATTCTCCAGGCTTAGAAAGAAAGGAGTTATTAAATCCAGAGGCACAAAGTTTCATGGGAAAAAATGCATTATACAATTTTTCATGAGCAAATTTGAAGAAGAATCTTAGTTTTTGAAGCTCTCACTTTGCTAGGTATATAACATTTCAAATCACTATGTCCTACCATTAAAACTACTATAAAATTGTACGCCAATTATAAGTAAAAATAAATGTAAAACATTTCTAAGAGGCTAACATTGGTTTGGAATGGATTCTGCCAGCCACAAATACAATTGCCCTTTATGACTAGTTAAGGAACTAAGAAGCAGAATAAAATACGTCCTCCAAAATGATAGCGTGGTTTAAAAGAATACCTCAGTGCAATGGATGTTATTCACTTTCTGGCATTTTGCATGACTTCGTAACTGTTTAAATCTTCCTCAGTTTATTACAGCAGTTGGTAAGTTAATGTCTTGTGGGTGAAATCAGTCTCTCTGCCTGTTTTGGTATGACCCATGAGCTAAGAATGGTTTCTATATTTTAAAATACTTCACATGTTTCAAAGAAAGCATAACATTTAGCAACACACTGTTTTATTGGCACGCAGCCGTGTTAAATCTGTGGTTGCTTTGTCGATAGAACAAAAGGGACGGGTAGTTTCCGCAGACCCAATAGCCCGCAAAGCTGAAAATATTTACTCCTTGGCTCGGCAAGTTGGCTGATTCCTGGTGTATCGGGTTAGTTCAGCCACCGCTGGTTTTGAAATTCTGTCGAGTAGGGAATAGAGAGGGGGAGGGTGTCCTTGGGGCTCTTGGCAATGACCTGAGGAGACAGGGTGGAAAAGCATTCACACGTTCGAAATTAGAGATCCGGACAGGGTCGTCGAGATGTCGGAAGTGAAAAGGCCTCAAGGAAGAGATGCCAGCCGAGTGGGATCCTCAGGGATTAATGGGGATGAGACAGGTCTCGGAGAAGAAGGGAGCTCATTCACGTTCCCCGTGTTTCTCCCTGGTGCACGAGGAAGGGAAGACCGTCCGAACAGTCGGGTGTTTTGTGTCGGACGTCACACACAGACCGAAGGTAAAGGGATGGGAAAGGGACGCCACGAAAATGGAAAGGAGCCAACAGAAGCCGGGAGAGCAGGAGCGACAGCTGACAAAATTGACAGAACATGCAAACAAGCAGAATAGAAGCAGGTTCAGAGATACGGAGAACAGACGGACAGCTGCCATACGGGGGAGCGTTTGGGGGATGGGGTAAAAAAGGCAAAGGCATAAAGAAATATAAATTCACAGCTGTAAAATAGTGATGGCAATGTAATGCACCGCATGGGTGCTACAGGTAATAATATCGGAATAACCACGCATGGTGCCAGGTAGGCACTAAACACATCAGAGGACATCACGTCATAAGGTATTTAAATGTCTCACGACTATGCTATGTACCTGAAGCGAATCTAATATTATACGTCGACTGCAATTTAAAAATAAAAAACTATTTAAAGCAAAAAACAAACAAGCAAACAAACAAAACAATGGCTTCTTAGATTGCATAGCAACATCCCAATGTCCATGTGTCTGCTCCACGGCATGACGGCCCGAGCCCTCACGGCTTATAGAAACTGGTAGCCTCTCCCCAGCCCTGGATGTAAAATCCAGGTCCATAATCCATGACTTACTGGGCAGCCATAGGAAGAGAAACAAAGGAGACAGTTAGGTGTCTCTCTGAAGGGAATCTGTGGTATATTTTCTGAGTTTCTACCCTGAGGCGCAACCCAATCAAATGTCTCGGAAGTCATTCCGTTTCCTAGAAAACTAGCTCACTCTTTCACCTTTCAGACCTTAAATCACAATTGAGTTAGCATTTATGCCACGCATCATCAAAATTCCACTAAGATTGCAGGAAAAAGTAAAACTTGACATGTTTATGAAAGCATGATTCTTGTAGACGTTTAATGCCTTTGGAATACATTTTTTCCCCCTGCAAGTGAAAAATGTCTTCTTTGTTTGAAAGCCAATATTTGTTCGCGGAGGTGCAGAGTCATTCCATAAACGAAGTTATACCGTTAGGGCATTTTTCATGAATTTATATTCCCTGCTCTGTCATATTTTTCCCACCAAGAAGGGGTTTTTCAGCACCATTGAATGTGGGCTGTCTTTGTGACTTGCCGTGGACATGAAATTTAAGGAGAACGAGGTCATACTGATTTTCTAGGTTTCTATTAAGAGTCTTGTGGCTTCCTTTCTGACCTGTTTTGGGGGGCAAAGAAGATCATCAACGGAAGAGCAGTCACCTAGCTGCCCAGCTGCGCCCTGTCCAAATCACACAACCCACAAAACCATGAGGTTGATAGCAATCATTGTTAGAAATCCCTGGCATGTAGGGTGGGTTGTTACGTAGCAAAAGGTACCAGGAAGGACCCACATCTCCCAGCAATAACGAGAAAATCGAGTTGCCTGAGTTGAAACGTGATACTTCCCATTGGCATTGGATGTTGAAAGGAAATAGAGCCGAGCCTTCAACTGTCTGTGAGAATTTATTTATTTTGCTTGTTTGTTTTCATTAGTTCTTTTTTTTTTAATCTTAGAATTCCTAACCTGGATCAACGTGTGAATCAATGTGATGATGGGGAAACAAAAATTTTGATAGGCAAAAGAAGTCAGAAAGTGTATCATCTAAACCTCCTTGCAGGAAACAAAACCAAATGAAAATACAAAGACTTGATGGTTTCCTGACCGAGAAGGAAGAGATGGTGGATGGAGCCCAAGGAGCAGGCGGCTTCATGCACTTGAATTGAAGGAGCATGCAGAATGCAAAGCGCCCAGAAACCGTGTTTTCGGAAAGAAAGAATAGAGTTCAAGGTGAGCTGGATTCAAAAGTTCTTATGGAGGAGACAGATGTCTACGTTTCTCCAACAGAAGAAATTTGATCTTTGGGGTGAGTGGGGGACAACGCCTTGTTATTCCAGTGAGGTCTTAATAGGAAGCAAACGAAAATGTGGAAGAACTTTAAAAAAATAATAATGAACGGAATGGAAGAAACAGTACTCGTAGGAAAAACAAGGTCAATTCTTCTTTGCTCAGGCAAGTCTCCGGGAAACCAAGGCCCACTGTGAAATGCTTAAAGTCTCTTTGAATTCATAGTAAGTTTCACTTGAAATAATTTCCTCATGTTGGGTGTAGTTTTCCACTTAAACAGACTTTCTACTTAATGAGGCATAAAATTGTTTTTTAAAGAATTGTGCTGAATGTGGGATCACCTCAATAAAGATAATTAAAATAAATTAAATTAAAAAAGGATTATAATGGTAAAAAATTAAAAAGTGCTTCTTTTAAATTTTAATGTGGCATTTGTTTCTGTGTTTCTATAGCTATAAAATTAATCTTACAATTATTTTACCAAATAAATAATTGTATTTTATTTATTAAGAAGCAAGCGAAGTTTATACAGTTTTTAAAAAATTCAATATTTTTAGTCTTTAAACTTTCATCTTAGCATCATTGTCTATGAAATAAACTCCTCCCATTTTATGGTATCTGTGATGTTCAGGTCAGGTATTTTTCTTTTTATTAAGTGAAATGGATTTGCATTTAATATAGAGTATTGAGCCCTGGCTGGTGTAGCTCAGTGGATTGAGCGCGGGCTGGGAACCAAAGGGTCACCAGTTCGATTCCCAGTCAGGACACATGCCTGGGTTGCAGGCCAGGTCCCCAGTAGGGGGCGTGTAAGAGGCAACCACACACTGATGTTTCTCTCCCTCTCTTTCTCCCTCCCTTCCCTTCTGTCTAAAAAATAAATAAATAATATCTTAAAAAAAATATAGGGTATTGAAAAGACATAGGTATAGGGCTAATAACGAAGACATTAATATAAGGTATCTCTGGATGAGGCAATCAGGGGCCACTGAAATTTTATTCTGACACGTTCCCATTTCCTGAATTGTTCCTGTCTTACTGGTTTCTGATGAGGAAGCAAGCAGTGCACATGTCCAACGCTGCTGCGGCCCATCGCTCTCCTAGAATAGGACGCAACGCCTGTGGGCTTGGGGTGCGGGCTGAGCTCTCACCACACTTCTCATGGAGCCCAATTTAATGACGTCACCACCATCGGAACCAGCTTTTGGGGGGCCCCCACATTGTGACTATGTGTCCACGCACGCTGATTTCCCCGGTTTCCTTATCTCTTCGCCTGGACCATCCCCATGGTCTACAAGCGGATTTCTGTTTTCACACTTTAATGAGAAGAACATTGCAAAAATAATAACAGATGATGAATGACTTCCAAACCTACAGCGGTATTCTTGCGTTCTCTCATTAGCACTTATAAATGTCTTCCCTTGTAACATTTTTTAAATTTTATTTGTCGGAGGGGCATTGGTTGGTAACATTAGGTTTCAGGTGTACAGTTCTATGACACATCACCTGTATACTGCATTGTGTGTTCACCGCCCCAAGTCAAGTCTCCCTCCATCACCGTTTTCCCCCTTTAGCCTCTTCGATGTCCCCCCCACCCCCTCCCTCTGGTCATCACCACCCTGCTGTCTGGGTCTATGAGCTTTGGGGCTTTTTGTTGTTGCCACTGTTTAATCACTTCATCTTTTTCACCTAGCCCCTCTGCCAGCAGGCAGTCCGTGCTCTGTGTCTGTGAGTCTGTTTCTGGTTTGTTTGTTTGTTCGTTTTTGCTTGTTTTGCTCTTTAGATCGAACACATGAGTGCATAAGTGAGATTATACGGTGCTTGTGTTTCTCCGACTGGCTTAAGTCACTTAGTAGAATCCCCTCCTTCAGCGTTCTTGATAGATTTTCTCATTTTGACCCCAGAGATACACGGAGGCATAGCTTCTCTTTCCTCGTGTTCCAGTAGGCACATCTCTACCATCAACTGAATTTAGACTCTTACCTTTTATCTGGCATCACGGTGCACGGAGGCCGAGCATCTGCACGCTCCCTTCTCTAAATGCCGCCGATGGAACAAAGATTCCAGAGACGAGCTCAATATCACCATCTTCACCATCACTACGGGTGTTGCTGTGTTCACTCGGGACGTGCCCGAATCCCTTCCGGAAAAGGTCGGCACAAACAAGGACTGTGATTAGGATGAGTTGGAGTCCCTCCATCAGTTTTAGCAGAAACTAACACCAAATCAGCCTACGAGGACACAAAATAAGGAGAAATGTTATTGCAGGCAACAGGAAGTTGTGGGCACGGAAAGGTCAGGTTCTGCCTTCCCCTTGGAATTGTCTCCAGGCTCACTCCCTCAGGGCCTTGAGAGGTCTACCAGATGGCCCTGATGATGGCCAGAAAGTGCTCTTTCCATCAGTTCTTTGTTTTCCTGTGGAAAGGAAATTTTCTAATAGCTCCCTGGAAGACTTAACTTCATGTCTTTACATAAAATTTTGTCGTGTGCCAATGGTTAAGTGCGAGAGGGGGCCACCCATGGCTCAGGGCAGTGCTGAGAAAATGTAAGTGGAGATTGGATGAAAGTTGGGGGCCACGTGCTCAGTAAGTTTGCTGGATCAGCATAGGACCTGTACCCTAAGAAGTGTCCTCACTTACAATTGCTTTACTCAAGCGCTGCAAACACCAGAACACAGGTTTTCCAACGAGACGTGTGGTTGACTGTGAGAGTCAAGAATCAACTTTTTTTTCCGCTTCTATCTTTAGAAATCCTCTGACCGACTTCCACCTTCCTTCTTGCATAACTTGTTGAAACTTTCCGGAACCTCTGTCAGAACACATGTGTTGGCTAACTTCAGCAAGCGTGCACCTAGTATCATGAACATTCCAGTTCCCGTTCTTTTGACTAGTTGTGGTCCACATGTCGTAGAGGGAACGTGAGCGTTCTTGCTCCCGCGAGTGAGATTTTTACAGTTCCTGGATCTTGTGGTCTGTTTGGTTTCTCTGGCAGTTCGTATCTTTGGTCAGAATGGATGTTTGGGAAGCCAGTCCAGCTGTGAACTCAGCCTTGGTGCAGAAAGCAGGAGCCTCCATCCAAACCTCCTTTCCGTAAAACGCTGCTTTCCTGACAACGCCCACTGACCTTATAAAATAATTTCTCTTTGGTCACATTGCCTATCGGCAAAGGAGAATCCGACAGTTCCTGGCAATATTATCTTTGGCTGAGAATGGAGGAACCTTTGTCTTTTGATAGTTTGAAGAAAAAGATTTTTTGACTTGAAAATAAAAATTCGTTTGGAAAGTAGGAAAAGCCTGTTCCTATATCATAACACATGAATAATACTTCACATGATGAAAAACCCTCAGAGTAATTCCACCTTTATTGGTGCTTCCATGTTCCAGATGAAATTATGCCGTCATTTCTTAATTGCAGCAATAAAATATTAATTGAAGGAAAAAGTGGATTCTGTTGCTGGCAGTACAATTACTCCATCTACCATGTGTAATTTTAGTAGACGCACGTTGAAATCTTTATTTCACTCTTCATCAGTGCATATTCTGGTATTTGTTGGAAATAGAGCAGAGAAATGCAACCTGCGTTGTAAGATTTCCATTTTCTGAGGCTGTGTGGGGTGTTTCATAACGTGTCCAAGTTCATTACGGGCTACTTGAACTAGGTGGGTCTCAGCTCATTGGTTACCTGGCATCTTCCTGTAACACTAAGTGTAAGATAAGTATCAGTTATTGCTGAGAATTTAAGAGAGTCTACCAATTATTTGCTGTGTCATTGCACATTACCTCACACCCTGTCTTTGAAGTTAGTTTTTTTCCTATCTAAAACGAGAATACTTTGCAAAGTTTTTCTACATGGGTTCTTTTTTTACTTCATTTTTTTTTGTTCACCCTATTACAGGCGCCCGCATCCCCACCCTTTGCCCACTGCCACCCAGCCCCCCCTTTCCTGTGGTGGTCACCACGCCGCTGCTTGTGTCCATGGGTCAGGCACATGTGCTCTTTGCTACTCCTGCCCCTTCTTTCATCCAGTCCCCCGTCCCTGCCCTCTGACAGCTCTCAGTCTGTCCATCCGCCCATGCCTCTGTCTCTATTTCGTTCATCAGTTTATTCTCTTCATCAGATTCTATATGTAAGTGAGATCATATGGTATTTGTCTTTCTCTAACTGGGTATTTCTCTTAGCATAATACTCTCCAGGTATATCCATGTGGTCGCAGAAGGTAAGAGCTCCTTCTTTTTTATGGCTGTGTAATATTCCATTGTGTAAATGTACCACAGCTTTTATATCCACTCATCTACGGATGGGCACTTGGGCTGTTTCCAGATCTTGGCTATTGTAAACAATGTTGTTATGAACATATGGGTGAGTATATTTTTCAAATTGGTATTTCAGGATTCTTAGGATATATTCACAGTAGTTCTTAAAGTCTGAACTCCCCATGATCTCCTTAGACCACATTTACATACATATATATGTATATTGTCTACTCTCTCGAGATGAAAATTAACAGCTCACTTCCTTGTGTGCCCCATTCTCATCATTGAGGGGACCGTACTGTTATATTTAAGTCTGTATCACACATTTTGCTATTTATTCTGAGTTGAGTCACAGTATAAATAACCAAAGGGATGAGAAAATGACAGATTGTGAAGTACTGATGTTTCCTTTGGCGCCATGAGGGGTTCCTGCTGATTTCCCCTCCTAATGTCCATTCTTCATGTTTGAGCAATTCTATTTTAGCGAATGTGTTGGAATCAAAGCTGTGACTTTGATGTCATCCACTCAGGTTGTCCCATGAGACACTTGTGGCATTTGGTATATGGCTGCAGTGTGGCCAAGTCCCAGCACCATCGTGAGGACAGTTTGGTTGGTTGGTTGCTGGCTTGTGTTCCTCTGTTCCTTTAAGGGAAAAATAACCACGCTATAATTGAGGCTTTCCACTTCTCTTCTAACTATTCCTTAATAATGCTTCTTTTTGAATTACTAAAATGTTGAGTTTAGACAACCAGGACAGCTAAATGTTAGACATGTCTTATCACCGGAAAAATGAGTTTTTGATTGGAAAGGAAAGCATGGAACATTTAAACCCAAAAGGAAAAAAAAAACAAACCATGTGGAGTGACTCACCGCCTTTTGGGGTTAGTACAATTTGTCCTCGACGCCTTTTCCGGCAATATGGTGGCCACATTTTCCCGACAAACTCAGCCCAGATGTCAGGGAAGCAGGAAGGAGGAGGCCCAGGGAGAAGGATGGATAGTGAAGTTAAGAAGACTTGTATTGGTGGTCGCGTCCTGGGTCTCCCTGTTTCTATGCCCCCGAGTCATCCCGTTAACACATCTCCCTTGTCAATAGCAGGCGGACTGTTCTATCTGCTTCCTCAGTTTTGACGTGGAGTTGGGGTTCACTAACTATGCGTCTCTGACCTTTTCTTTTTAGAAAAATGATATGGGTGAAATGTACTTTTTATTGTTATATTTTGTGTTTTTTTAATTTTTATTTTTCAACAACAGTTCCCATTCAATATTATTTTTTATTAGTTTTAGGTGCACGGAAAAACAATTAGGCAGTCCATGCTTTACAAAGCGATCCACCTGATATGTCCAGTACCCACCTGGCCCCGTACATACTTATCACCATATTGCTGATTCGATTCCCGTGACTCTTCTGTGACTTCCGACTTGTACTTTTTAATCCCTCTACTTTTTTTCGCCCGGCCCCCTCAGACTCCCTCCCCTCTGGCAACCATCAGTCTGTTCTCTGTACCTAAGAGTCTGTTTCTGTCTTGTTTGTTTGTTTATTTTGGTTTTGGGGTTCCACATAAAAGTGAAATCATGAGCTATTCGTCTTTGTCTGACTTATTTCGCTGAGCATAATACCCTCTAGCTCTATCTATGTTGCTGCAAATGATAAGATTTTATTCTTTTTTTATGGCTGAGTATGCTACCTTGTATATATGTACACAGCTTCTTTACCCACCGGTCTACTGATGGGCACTCAGTTTGCTTCCACAGCTTGGCTAAAGCAGGTAATGCTGCAGTGCACATGAGGATGCATATATTTTTTCAAATTAGTGTTTTGCATTTCTTCAGCCAAATAGCCCATTCTCTTCCATGAGCAATCTCCATTCTTACCATTTTTTTTTTCTTCATATGGGTAAAATAAGAAAAAGCGATTTGAATAGGGGCCGATTCCGGAAGTCCTGGCCAGATGGCCCCAAATGAACAGCCGGTCTGTCTTCTTCCTCAGGGGAGTAAGTCTGGGAGGAGCCTGGAGCCTCAGTTCACCCTCGTCATTCACCCCTTGCCCTGAGCCTCGGAGATATTTCACAAATAACTGGCTCCTGCTTGACCTGGGTAGATTATATCTTATATTTGAGGACCAGCGTAACTGGTCCCAGGGAGTTTAGAACTAATCAACAAAAACAAACAAATGAGCAAAATAGAAGCAGAAACTCGGAAATAAAGAAGAAACTGACAGCGACCAGAGGGAAGGGGAGTGACGGGAGAAAGAAAGGGAAGGGTAAGCAGAGGAACACGAAGAGAGGACTCGTGGGCACAGACGATGGGGGGTGTTGACTGTGGGAGTGGGGGCACAGGGTAGGAGAGAACAATGAGGAAAAAGGCGGGACAACTGTAACTGAAAACAATAATTAAAAAAAAAATGTGCTCCGCTGTGGTCACCGACAGCAATAAGGAGCTCTCTTTGCTCCTGCTGTCCCAGCAGGAAGGGTTTTGACAAAATTAAGCAGCTGTCATTATCGCATGTGGTCCCTTAGACACATGACACAGAGGAGTTGGTTTACTTAATATACCAAACTCCTGCTTTTTATTTTTCCTTTTCTTGATCCGTATTCATGTCTCTCTAGATAGTTCGATAATACATGCAAAATTCCCCTGCTAGGTCTAGAATATGTTTCTAGATTATTGTAAGGGACCTTTGGATTGTTAACATCTGTTAATTTCTCAAACCATATGTGTGTGCACACACAGAGAATCACATACACACGTGAACACACACATATGTAATCATTAAAGAGGGTTTGCACTATATTCTCTATTTCGAAGGATTTATTCTATTTTTTATTTTCTCTCTAGACCATCCCACGATCATTCTTTCCGAAACCACCACTATTTAGTTAACTTCTTCACATTTAGGTGTCATGAAAAACACCGTCTCTAATCCATGCAAAATAAATTCAGAAAGCCAGTGGGTGAAGCTCTCGCGGCTTATTTTTCTTTAACAGTCTTTAGGGGAACCACGGAAGGCTGGATGAGGTGTGGCCCCAAAGCTCTCACCACAAATGGCCTCGTTCAGTCCACCACCACCCACGTGGTCCCTCACCTGCCAGCCTGCAATTTTCTGGCCACAGAGCCTCCCCCTAAACCACACTGTTTCCATGTGTTGTGCTCAGCACAAAGATCCTTCTGGTCCAGCTTCCCCGATGCATTTGTGCTGCCCAGTCATTCAGAGTCTCTGCACACACGTCCTCAACAATGTTCCCCCTTGGGGCCCCCAGCTCCCCAAATGGCCTCGGATATCCTTTCCCATTGAGAAGAAGGGGCTCCTTTTAGCAAACTGCACAGCCAGGAACCCCGGCTCACTGCCATGCCTCACCCGTCCTGCATCCCTTACTTTTACTTCTCAAACCCAGCTTCCTTCCCCACCAAACCAAACTCCCACCGCAGGCAGAGATTCTGATGATGAACCGTCCCTGAAGTTCGCACGATTGAGAAGGGTGGGCACCTCACAACAGAGCTGGCATGCACGATAACAGTTCCAAGTGGTCACTGCCAGGAGGGAGGGTGTTTTGCAGAAACAAATGGTGACATAGAAGTGCCTCTGGTTGCACACTTTGGCCTAACTATGCATGATGTCCTGGTCACCCAGCTCTGGGTGTCCCTTGTCCTTCTAACGCAGACTGTGCCTACTTACCAAGGAGAGGGGGAAGAAGAGGGTGCCCCGCCATGCTGTGAAGCAGTGATTGCTCAAGCTCTTTCCTAACGATGTGTGTATCATATGTGAGTATATACATCTTCATCTATCTACTATTATCTATCTGTCTATCTATCTCTTGTCTATATGCCTGCCTACTCATGTATTTTATCTATCTACATCTCTATATACCCATGTATCTAGCATCTATGTATCTATATATCCATTCATTCATTCATCTCTTGACCTATGTATCTATCCACTCATCTATCCATCTACTCATGCACTTACCCATCTGTATACCTATCAATCATCCCCCGTTCATGCATCTACCTAGTGACAACCAATATGGCATTTGGGGAAAGTTTCAAAGGGATTATCTGAATATTTGAAAGTCTTCACTTACCAGAGAATTCAGAACGGTGTGGAAGCGGCCTTTGCAACAAGTAATAGGGAAGGTTAAATTGCTGGAGAGGGGGAAGAAAGAGTGTATATTTATTTTAGTAAAGGCAGATATAAGGCGTGGGACAACATTACTCAAGAAAGAAAAAAAAAAACTCTCCTTGGATGGACACCTTCACGTCAAGGACAACTTTGTCTTTCCATCAACCACGCGCATCCATGGTTGTAGAGCCCTCCTGTGAGCTGAACCACGTGTCAGCTCCCGAAACCACTCAGCCACTGCCCGACCTCTGACCTCTCAAATCCCCTTAGATGCTGATGCACCAGAGTGTGTAACCTTCCCCGTCGGGGCCACATGCTCCCGCAGCCTGGGCATCCTCGGCTCGCCAACTTGCACCCCTGATTCCAAAGTCATGGTCTCGTTTGTGCTTCGCTCACTTCTTCCCTCTCTGCTTCCTGGTCAGTCTTCCTGCTTTTTTCCCCTTTCTTCCTTCTCAAATGCTCAGACCTCATTTCCAGTCCACTTCCTCTAAAGCACACCTGAGTGGCCTAGTCTGCCCACGGGCCTTCTGTACAAAAGCCACAGGACATATGCCAAGTGTCAGTCAATCCTTAAATCTTTGCTCTTGGTTCCCTCAAAACGTTGACAGTTACCCTCATTTTTAAACAGATGGAAAACAATTATTAAATAAAAAGTTATTTCATACAACCAATTTCTGTTGCTACAGAAAATTGAAAAAAACATTTTTTTTTAAGATTTTATTTTTATTCACCCCTAGAGAGAGTGGAAGGGAGGGAGAGAGGGAGAGAAACAGCAACGTATGGTTGCCTCTCACATGGCCCTCACTGGGGACCTGGCCCGCAACCCAGGCATGTGCCCCGACTGGGAATCGAACTGGGACCCTTTGGTTCCCAGCCCGCGCTCAATCCACTGAGCTACACCAGCCAGGGCTGAAAATCGAAAAATTTTTACACATTAAAACTTATAATACTCTTATTGGTAAATCCACTAAAAAGGAAATTGTGTTTTTAAGTTAAAAAGACATACTAGAAATGCACACAATAAATGTCTTAGTGAATGCTGAGAGCATGCGCGCAATGATAGTATCATAGGGTCGAGAACTAGAACTTTGGAAGTTGTCTCGGAGACGCGGGCTGGTGCCACTTTCCAGCCCATGTAAGAACACAAATAGACCGCTGGTCGAATTATGGTAAATGTCAGCCAGCACTCTGCACACACATGGAAATTTCCTGAGGATGCGTAATGGGAAGAGACTGAAGACCTGTTGGCAGGAATTTCTGAAAGAGATTTGGAGACGGTGCCTCTCTGGAGATAGGAAAATCTTCCCAATATTTCTTAATGAGTGAAGACATGTTACATATGGACTTCATTATTTTCTTGGCTGAAAGCTGTCTAGGTGGAGCAAGAAATTGCAAGTAGCTTTGATGTCAACGCATGTACGCCAAAAATATTTAAGAAAAAACTTATTGATAAAATGCATTATCTTACTGGAATATTCAATTAATGTTCACCTTGAGAATAGTATCAGAAGAACATTCTAGATGTTGTCTAACTCGGACAGAATTTTTTTTAGCATGAATGGATTTCACCAGATGCATAAATACAACACAGTGAAAGCTTGCAAAGATAATAAGAGCTCTTCATTCTTGTAAAGTAATAATTTATTGTAGTTTGATGCAATCTTTGGTAGACTGGATGCCAAATGTTCAAAGCATAATAATGTAACCAACAGCAAATATTCACTTCCCAAACTGAGAATTATATCATGCGTGATACTTTGTATTTATCTACTTTTTCTCTCTCTCATTCCTTACTTTCATCTGGAATCAACTACTCTCCTGAATTTTCTTGTTTTCAAAATGTATTAACATGAAAGCAAGTAAGTCTAAACTATATATGCGTGTATATAGATTTGTGTCTATCCCTGTATATGCTACTCAGCTGGACCTATGCAATAAAAGATCATTAACATTAAATATATACTTTGATTTAGTTTAGGGAAAAAAGGAATCATACTTTATAACGGCTGTTGGGACTTTCTTTGTCATTTACTATTCTGTTATTTAGATGTTTTATATCGTTACCTAGTCTGTATTTCATTATTTTTCTCTCTCTCTCTATCTTTGAGACACCTGTGGAGGGAGTGGACCACAATATATTTCTACCTTTTCCTCTTGATGCATAGTTGGATTCCTTGCAGGGTTGGCTATTACCAACAAAAATGGCGTGAACACTCAGGTATATGTATTTGGTGCTTACCTGCACGATTATCCCTAGAATATTCCCCTAGGGGAGGTATTCTTGAGGGAGAGCTACGTGCTTAAAACTGACGGATAATGCAAAATCGTTTTCCAAAGGGGCCGTATGCACTTACAGACCCAAGATCATCATCTGGATGTCTCCTGTAGACTCACATTCTCTCCCGGGGTGGAATTTTTAGAACATTTAAACCTTGCTAATCATCTAAAAATAATATTTATCATGTTGCGGTCTTTCTTTTTCTGGAGCAATTGGAGTGGGTCATGATTTCCACTGTCTGGGAGCCCATCGGTCTACTCCTTTTGAGTGAAATGCCTCCTCATTGACTTTGCCAAGTTTTCTAATAAGTTGTGTCTTTTATATAAATCTGAGCTTCTATTTATGTCCCAGATATGCATCATTTGAATCCTTTCTCAAGAGAATTTGTTAAAATTATTCCTGCACGGTTGGTGTTCCCTTTTCATTTCATTTATAAGGCGTTGCATGCACAGAAGTCCTTCATTTTTCAGTTCGTTCCCATGGAATTTTCTTCTATGTTTCGTATTTTTGCGTTCTTCTAAGATGGATTCTTCTTCTAAGAATCTGCCTGGACTTCCAGAAAGAAAATGATACTTTTCTCTACATTTCCTTCCAGAAGTTTGACTTTAACCCATCTGGAATGTGCATGTGTGTGTGCCTATGTGTGTTCATGTGGCTTTTATTTTTTCCATATGAAAGGCCAATGATCTCTTCATTCTTTATTGAGCGGTTCTTCACTTACTGACTGATCAGTCATCTCTGCTCTGTTGTATGTCATAGCAAGTGCTATTTAAAAACCTCAATGTGCAAAAGGTGAAAAAGAAATTCTCTGTAAGTAGAGTAAGAATCTTTCTCCCAAAGATCAATTGGTGACATTACCCTCACAAGCATGGTTAGATGAACTCATACGTAGCTGGTTGAGTACATATGTATTATTCTCATTTTGTCTAAGATCAATTTTGCGTAAGATCAAGGAACTGTGAACGTCACTTGACCTCAGTCTAAGGAAGAACTCTTATTTGATATTCGCCAAGGACAGATAGGCAAATGGGTGGGTATGTAAGACATTTTTGGTAAACACTTTGCTGTGACTGCATAAAAGTGAGTTGAACAGAGAAGGAGTGAACTATTACGTGAGTTTACCAGGGCTGCTTTTTTTTTTTTTTTTAAAGATTTTATTTATTTACTTTTAGAGAGAGGGGAAGGGAGGGACACAGAGAGGGAGAGTAACAGCAATGTATGGTTGCCTCTCACATGGCCCTCACTGGGGACCTGGCCTGCAACCCAGGCATGTGCCTTGACTGGGAATCGAACCGGGACCCTTTGGTTCCCAGCCCGCGCTCAATCCACTGAGCTACACCAGCCTGGGCCTACCAGGGCTGCTTTGACAAAGGACCACAGCACCCTGGCTCACAGGCACAGCAACGCCTTGTCTGGTGGCTCGAAGAACAATATCAAGGTGTCATCAGCGGTATGGTCCCTCTGAAACCTGTAGGGGACAATCCTTTCTTGCATCTGGCGGTGGCCAGGACCCCTTCACGTCCCTCAATGTGTACATACACCATTGCAGCCTGGGCCTTTGTCCTCACAAGGCCTTTTCCTCTTGTGAAGGCTTGTGCCTTCACATGGGACTTTTCTGTGCATACCAGACACCGGTCCTATTTGATTAGGAGGCATCCTGATGATCACATTTTGGCTTATTTATATCTGCAAAGCTCTATTTCTACCTAAGGGCATATTCACAAATACTTCCTCATATTTTCTGAAGATTTTATTTATTTAATTTTAGAGAGAGGGGAAGGGAAGGAGAAAGAGAAGGAGAGAAACATCAGTGTGCGGGTGCCTCTTGTGTGCCCCCTACTGGGGACCTGGCCTGCAACCCAGGCATGTGCCCTGAGTGGGAATCGAACCAGCCACGCTTCAGTTTGCAGACCCGTGCTCAATCCACTGAGCCACACCAGCCAGCGCCTCCCACATATATTTTAAAGGAACACAAGTCACTGAATAGAAGATGTACAAGGCAAAACAAGAGCCGTAACCGCCATATAAATTTATAGAACATGGAAAAAGTGGGCACTGGAGTCCATCCAGTTGACCTCAGTGCCTAAGAACACATAGTCTAAACTCGGCTCCTAAGTATTTAGATATCACTGAGCACAAGATATCACTGAAAGGAGTGTGTCCAGCCTCGATCTTTCCATATCAACATCATCCTGCTGTTACTGGAGACCAAGAAAGCTAGGACAGAACCCTGTGCGCCCCGACTCCCATTTTGTGCTCTCATTGAGCCCTAAATACCTCCAGTGTCCTTAGATCTCAATTCCAAGAAGGGTCAAGCTTGTAGACTCACAGCTGAGAGGCAGGCCAGACAGAACTGAGACCTGGACGAGCTGGGGAGATTCCAGGAAGGAGCGGAGCAGGATGAAAGTCTTGGCAAAAGGCTGGTAAAATAGGTCCAAAGCGGGGGGAAAAACAACAACCTTAGGAGGAAATGGAATTGATTAAAGCTGTTGTGTTGACTCCATTTCTGAGCAATTGAGTGGGGTCCAGCTTAAGTGGCCAGAAAATTGCAAATTAAAAAAAAAAAAACCAAGACAAAACAAAAGTTCTCAGCGGGTCAGTCAAGCTGTCCTGACTGCTATTGTAGAGAAAACCTGGGAGGTTTCTGATTGTTGACTCGCTGTGCTGGAGCTGAGGAGGGTCTGGATGCAGCTGGTGCTGGCGGGAAATGAGAGAATACTACATGGTTCCACTCTGTGGTATTCGGTGGCTTGGGCGGGCGCTCTAGACAGAGCAGCTTAACCAACAGACATTTATTGTCTTACAGTTCTGGAGGCTGGAGGTCCAAGATCCGGGTGTCAGTGGGGCTGCTTTCTGCTGAGATCTCTCTTGCTGGTTTGTAGACAGCATCTTCTCACACTTCCTCATGTGGTTAAGCCTCTGTGTGCAGAGACGGAGAGAGACTGAGAGAGAGAGAGAGAGAGAGCAAGATCATCTGGCATTTCTTCCTCTATCAGATTAGAGCTTCACCCGTTGGACCTCATTTAATCTTAATTCTGTCCCTAAGGAGCCCACCTCCAAATACATTCACATGGAGGGTTAAGGCTTCAAGATGTGAATTTTGAGAAGGACACACGCCACTCCATCACACCTTGTCTGTCTAAAAAGGTGCGCGGCTGCTGGTTGGAAAGACACAGGGAAATGCACACAGCAAGGCTTACGAGAGATGGGAGCCCCATGCCAGAACGTCTAGAAGGACGGCAGCCTTGGGTAGAGGGATGGAATTCATCAGGGTGTCCAGACGAAGCAAATTGGCATCAGCTTTGCGTGAGGTGCGTGGGGAGAGTGGTTCATGACAGTCAAGGGCAAGTTTGAAATTGGAACTGAACATGGAAGTCGGGAAGAGCAAAATCTCAGAGACGTTCCAGGAAATTAGCATTCCCCTGACAACGGGTTGGCCAACATCTGGTTGTGTTCAAGTTATGGATCGGGTCTGAGAAACAAGGAGGGAAGGAAGGAAGGAAGAAAGAGAGAGAGGGAGGGAGGAAGGAGGGAAGGTAAATTAAGAGAGAGAGAGAGAGAAAAGAAGAAAGAAAAAGGAAGGAAGGAAGGAAGGAAAAAAGAAAGAAAAAAGAAAGAGAAAGAAAGAAAAGGGAAGAAGGAAAGAAGAGAGGGAGGGAAGGAAGAAAAGGAGAAGGTTCATGGTGAAATAACATCGGAAAAATGTAGGGTGGGTCTTTTTACCAACTTAAAACATTAGCAAGCTTTGCAATTATATGTGGGGGATTGGGGATGGGGGGTCTTTTCTCACTTGTCAGTACTTGTCTTGCAGGAACGCTGATGTGGTCAAAGACCCAATTTATGAGAAGCTGGTAGCGTGGACTTGGGCACAGCCAGGTGCTGGCCAGGTGACAGGCGGTGAGGAAAGCGGAGGCCTGGGGAACGGGGCGGTAATGACAGACCAGGGAGGGGACTCGCCCTGGGGGCAGTGTGTCAACCAGCTTGGAGGCATCTGCAGCTCCCTGTGCGGCCACAGTGAACTCACCAGGCTTTGAAGTCTGGCTCTGGCAGTTACTCAGGGCTTCCTTCCGAGTGACTGTCTTTTGCTGACTCCGAGCAGCCCGAGAGGCCAGGCGGGGTCACCCATCCGCCCGGACCGAGGCTAGTTTCACATTCGGGGCTCCAGGCGACGTGTTCACTCATGCTGGAGTCTGGAGTTCTCCGGGGGAGACCTTGAGCAAGCCAGCCCTGCTCTCCGCAGCCTGAGTGGCTCACTCGCCCTGGCCACAGAGGCCACGTGTTTGCCAGGAGCAGGGAGAACCACGGCAGGAACAGGAGATGCCCCAAACATACTGGAGTAAGGACCTTTCCTTCCCCCTCATCACTCCCTTGTGAATCACCAAGACAAACCTACCCTGCACTAGCACAGCTCACGGTTGACCCTGTGCTATGAGACTGAAGATATGTTTACTCAGAGTCACTAAATGCCCAGCTTTTATCCCTGTATTTGTTGACTAAGAACCATACATTCGCAGGCTTGAAACCGTAGAATTCCTCCTGTCTCCGTCCCGGAGACCAGACATCTGAGGTCCAGGTGTCCCAGGGCCACATCCCCTCCACAGGCTCCAGGGAGGGTCCTTCCCGCCTCTTCCAGCTCCGGGGGCTCCAGGCGTCCCTGGGTCAGTGGCTGGGACCCTCCCGTCTCTGCCTCCGTCTCCACGTGTACGCATAATGGTTAGACATTTTTATAATTTATGAAGTGCTTGCCCCCAATAATTGGTAAAAAAAAAAATGAGCTCGTTTTCACAAACACAATTTTGGAGGGAGAACACCTGCTCTCTGAAGCAGGTCAGCAAACTCAGGGTTTTGTAAGAAGCACCCAAGTATAGTTAATTTATTGGTTTTTTTTTTAAGATTTTATTTGTATTTATTTTTAGAGAAAGGGGAAGGGAGGGAGAGAGAGAGGGAGAGAAACAGCAATGTATGGTTGCCTCTCACATGGCCCTCACTGGGGACCTGGCCCGCAACCCAGGCATGTGCCCTGACTGGGAATCGAACCGGTACCGTCTGGTTCCCAGCTCGCGCTCAATCCACTGAGCTACACCAGCCAGGGCTGTTTATTTATTGTTTTTTATGCATGAATTTATTGTCTATCTGTAGTTTGCATGTTGAAGGCTATTATTATTCCATGTAGGAAGCAGATGGCCCTGGGTGTCTCCTTCCCCAAAGGCAGATCCTCCAGGACACTCAGAAAATGAAGTTCTTACCCCAGTCTAGGGATTCAGGGCTCTGTCTACGCAATCATCCTTTGGGAAGATGCATTCGGGAAGCTTCTGCTGGCAAAAATAAAAAGCTGTCATGGAATTCCCCTTGAAACCCTGGGGGATATCCTGCAGTCATAGCTTCTTTCATGTGAGAGTGGTTTATCCAAAAAAAAAAAAAAAAAAAAAAAAAAGTCCAGGAAAGCTTTTGTGTAATTTAAAACAGGAAATGCAGACCCAGAACGGATGATTGTTGGAACAGTTTATTTATTTATTCGTTTGTTTTCTGAGCTTGGCCTAAATTCTTCATTGCACTAGGGGTTGCAAAATTGCAATTTTAAAAAAGATTTATTTTTGTTTTTTAAGATAGCTTATGGATTATGCTATTACGGTTGCCCCATCCCCCCTTTATTCCCCTCCTCCCAGTACTGCCCCCCTCTCCTACCAGCATCTCCCCCACCTAGTTCATGTCCATGGGCCATACACATAAGTTCTTTGGCTTCTCCATTTCCCATACTATTCTTAACCTCCCCCTGTCTGTTTTCTACCTACCATTTATACTTCTTATTCCCTGTACCTTTTCCCCCGTTCTCCTCCTTCCCCTCCCCACTGATAACCAACCTGTTCCTGTTCTAGTTGTTTTCTGAATTCATTTCTGTTTCTGTTTTTGTCTTTTTAGGTTCAATTGTTGATTTTTGTGAGTTTGTTGTCATTTTACTGCTCATATTTTTTATCTTCTTCTTTTTCTTAGATAAGTCCCCGTAACATTTCATATAAGGGCTTGGTGATGATGAACTCCTTGAACTTGACCTTATCTGAGAAGCACTTTATCTGCCCTTCCATTCTAAATGATAGCTTTGCTGGATAGAGTATTCTTGGATGTAGGTCCTTGCCTTTCATGACTTTGAATACTTCTTTCCAGCCCTTTCTTGCCTGCAAGGTCTCCTTTGAGAAATCAGCTGACAGTCTTATGGGAATTCCTTTGTAGGTAACTGTCTCCTTTTCTCTTGCTGCTTTTAAGATTCTCTCCTTATTTTTAATCTTGGGTAATGTAATGATGATGTGCCTTGATGTATGCTTCCTCAGGTCCAACTTCTTTGGGACTCTCTGGGCTTCCCGGAAGCCCATTTTCTTTGCCAGATTAGGGAAGTTCTCCTTCATTATTTGTTCAAATAAGTTTTCAATTTCTTGCTCTTCTTCTCCTTCTGGCACCCCTGTGATTTGGATGTTGGAACGTTTAAAGTTGTCCCAGAAGTTCCTAAGCCTCTCCTCGTATTTTTGAATTCTTGTTTTTTCATTGTGTTCTGGTTGAATGTTTATTTCTTCCTTCTGCTCCAAACCGTTGATTTGAGTCCCAGTTTCCTTCTTGCCAGTATTGATTCTCTGTCCATTTTCCTTTATTTCACTTTTCACAGCCTTCACTTTTTCCTCTATTTTGCAACCATACTCAACCATTTCTGTGAGCATCCTGATGACCAGTGTTTTGAACTCGGCATTGATAGGCTGGCTGTCTCTTTGTCGCTTAGTTGTATTTTTTCTGGAGCTTTGATCTATTCTCTCACTTGGGCCATAGTTTTTTGTCTCGGCATGCCTGCTATGTAGTAAGGGGCAGAGCCTTAGGTATTTGCCAGGGTGGGGCTACCCACATCATTATGTTGTGGCACTGTATGTGGGGGAGGGGTCTGAGAAGGAACGATGCCGCTTGCTCAGCTCTCCTTGGGTTTCAGTTACTTCTTCCTCTACCCACAAGCAAATTGGACCTTTCTGGTGCTGATTCCCAGGTGGGTGGGTTTGTGTCTGTTCTAGGACCCTGTCGGTCTCTCCAATGAACTCTCCTGTGAGGCTGGGAGTTTCTCCCGGTGCTACAACCCCCACAGGTGTTTTCAGTCAGAGGTTTGGAGGCTTTATTTCCCTGCTGGAACCCTGGGTTGCTCGATCTTTCTCAGTCCCCTGTTGTTCCTTCCAGTTTATCTGCATGCAAGTGTGGGACCTTTCACTCCACTAGCCACCACCTTGCCTGCTATGCCATCGGCTGCCTTGCTGTGAGTCCTCTGTGCTCCAGCTGCCCGTCTCCTCCTCTCCTCCTGGTTTGTGTGCATGTTTCTTCTTTAAATCCTTGTTTGTTGGACTTCCACACCGTTCCATTTTTCTGGCAGTTCTGTTTGTTTTTCATCTTTACATTTGTTATTGTCCTTCTTTTGGTCGTGTGAGGAGGCATAGTGTGTGTACCTACGCCTCCATATTGGCCAGAAGTTGTAGGAACCGTTTTGAAAGCTCAGCCTTTACTGCAATTGGTGAAGCTGATTATCTCTGGTCTTCCGTGAGTCCGGTTTGGGACAAATAAGTCATTTTCCCAGGAAGATTGGCTTGGCAAGGATTTTACTGTGCACGTGGAAGGTGTTTTCTGGTGTCTGGTATCTTTAGAATTCGAGGGTGTGAGCCAGAAAAGAGGGGGTGTGTTTTTATAGGGAGAAAGTGTGCTTGTATGTGTGGAAGAGATCACGGTGTGTGATCACAGAGCTTGAAGTGAACGAGGCTAAACTGATTTTCACCTTTTCTTGTCTCTCCAGTTCACTCGCTAAATAACTGTAAAGAGAAGTAGAATTCTCCAGCAAGGTTTAAGCATGCACGCAGTGAGTCAGTGGTTCTGAAATGCCCTCATGGGATACTTCACAGCTTAGGTCACTTAATGACTTTCTGTGACAGAATCTTTGGAGGCGGGACACGATTTTCACTTCACATTCCCTTCAGACATCATCTCTAGGTTATGTGAAACCGCGCCTTGGTCGCAAAGCCGAGAAAGTGTTCCCGCAGTGTGTACACTCCATACTTACCTCCACCGTCATGTCCAGGACACGAAAGCAAGTGTGGTCACGACCTCAGCTCACTGCCCCTTCAAAAGGATGCTGTTTGTGTTACGCACAGCGTCCGAGGAAGCATGGCTATCATTGTGAAGTGTGTGCAAGGAAGGGCAATAAACCCTATCACTCCAACGCCTTCGAAGCGACTCAGAAAAGGAAACCTGCTTCGTTTTTTCGCCTGGCAGCTCCGAGGCCCATGTCCAGCCGAATGTGTCATGCGGGCAGATGAAAAGAAGATGAATGTGTCCAGACGTCTGTTGTTAGACTCTGGCAAGAGATAAGTAGAGGGGGAAATGGCAGAGTGTCAAGGCCGTGTTAGCATCGCTTGTGAAAGGCCCATTCTGAAACCCTGTGCTGTTGGCTTGCGACAAGGTCATGGGGTAAAAACAAGGTCTGTTTCGAGGAAGAACCAGAGTGACCGCAGATAGCAACACGGCATGATAGTGGGACGGGGTGATTTTTCACAAAGGGAGCAGTTTTAGTGTGCAGCTTACAAAATGACCAGCGTGAGCCAGAGTGCGCCTTCCACTATCGTATTGAGGAGCCCAAGAGTTTGTCTGAATCCCTTAGGCTTTTTCTCTAAACAGACATAAGGAGCTCTGGGTGGTACGGCTCCGTTGGTTGGAGAGCCGTCCTGTGCCCCAGAATGTTGTGGGTTCGAGCCCCAGCCGGGGTCACGTATGAGAGACAACCCATAAATGTGTGTATCTTTCTCCTTCTTTCTTCCTCTGTCTCTAAAAATCAATAAACCTATTTTGAAAATTTAAAGGCAGGACCACAGGATCAGCTTCCAAACAGGAAAGCCAGGCTGGATGACTGAAGACATGTGCCCCCAAATTCCCCCTCCCCCCAAACTGTTCCCTGTGAGATGCTTCATGGTCTGTTTCTGATGAGGAACTGCCTTCCTTTTCATGGACCATCAATTTGGGACGCAGGTGCCGCTTATGCCCAAGAAGTCTTTAGGAGAGAGGGACTCAGTTTCCCCACTGGTGCTTCTGGAAAAGATTCCCATGTCCATGCTGATGACTACTTATCACCTCTAAAGATGGATACTGGGTCTCTCTCTTAGCTGTTGAGGACTCTTGGCATAAGCTAGGGACTTGCTCCGATTTTTCTTTTGCTTTGGGTCTAGTCACCAGCCTGCGGGTGTCTCGCCCACTCTGAGCTGCCCTGACTGCAGCCCAGAGTTGCTGTGGCTGATGGACGCATGCTCCCAACCACCACAGCCACCAACAGCTACAAACGAGACCCAGCGAGGGTCCCTTGCACACACCTGTGAGCACCAGAAAACTCGGGGCACGCACCTTCACACAGAGAACCAGCCTGAATCCCTGTCTCGGACTGACCCCTTTGCTTCTGGGCGGCATCGATGGGGAAGAGAAAAAAAATCCCTCTTTCCCTTCTGCAGTTCTTTGGTTGGTTGGATAATCAAATCAACAAGAAACAGACCGAGAGAAGGACATCAGATCTAACATGCTCACAGGAATGGCACATCCAGAAGAGACTCAGAGACCCGTGTGCATGGCAGGTTCAGGTACAGGTCAAGGTGCGTAAGGTACCCTGAGCCGCGGACGAGGCAGGTGCTTTGGGGGTTCACCAGGTCATGTGTAGAGAGCACAGGTCCAGTAGCTATTCGTTTTCTCTGCCCTGTAGACAAGTCAAAAGCCATTTCTCATGATAACCTTATCACGCACCAGGCTGCCAGTTGAAAATTTTCTCAATACGAAACTAAACACAAAAGATTCTCTTGACAGTCCGCAGGGTCTTCCTTGGTCACCTTTCGCTCAAAATAATTGGTGTACGAGAAACTCAGATACAGAGGAAAAAAATAATGCTTGGCAGATGGGAGGGGGCTGAAGGGCTGGATGAGAACGGCAGAGACAGTGAGAAGCAGACCTGGGCAGTTGCGGAATAGCCCCAGGGATGCAAAGTCCAGGGCAGGGAATCGAGTCCATAATACAGATGGTGCTGGAGGAGTACTGGAAATATTGGGGGGATCACTTCGTAATTTACATAAATGCCTAATCATTATGCCATATCCCTGAAACTAATCTCACATTGCATGCAAACTGTAAATAAAAATAAAATAGAAAATGCTCGCCTTGCACAGAAAGGGCTGTGTTCTCAGCACCTATTTTGCAGGAGACCTGCATTTCCCGTTGGGGGCAGGGAAGTGAGGGGCCTCATTGTTCTTAGCAGCAGCGTCCCCACCCCCTCGCTCTTATCTGGCCCCTGCCCCCTGCCCCCACCCAAAGATCTGCTCTTCAAAGCATTTTTCACTTGAAAGGAGGGCGGCTGGGTTTCTCCCAACACTTAACATTCCAAAGGAAGACGCTGCTTCCCAGCAAACTCACTTTTCAACTTTGCGATGAGCACATGGATCTTCCTGGTAGAAAACCACGTTTCACTGAAAGGGTGGAAGCGTTGTGGAAGTAATTGGTCTGAGCTGTTTTCTCTATGACGTTGACTTGGCACATTTCTGCAATCATTTGGGATGACCTTCTAGGTCAAAGGAGGTTCCTGAGGGAAGAAGTGAACCCAAATTTAGGAATGATGATAATGGAATGAGACCTGTTTTTGAGATGAAGGAAAATAAATTAGACAAGTGAATTGGCTGGGCTTAAAATAGAAAAAATTGTCAATTAATGTGAAAAATGTTGAAAGTAAGAAAATGAAGGCTAAATTTAATATTTGTGACTGGTTCTTTTGAGTGTTTCATTAATTGCATGATTTTCAAATATTTCTGCTAATTTGCACCATTCAAAGTTTTTCTGTGACCAAATAAGTAATATTAGAAGACATTTTAAATAAAAGTATGAATGAGAAGTTTCCAATTAAAGGTGAATTTCCAACCCACGGCCCCATAACTTGTTTTTTAGGAAAACACTACCCTGGATTATGTAAAATTGTTTTTTGTGGCTTTTGGAAAATAGAATCAACCAGCCAATGGGAAAATCAGGTCTGGCTTTTTATTTTTATTTTTATTTTTAAAGATTTTATTTTTATTTATTTTTTTAGAGAGAGGGGAAGGGAGGGAGACAGAGAGGGAGAGAAACAGCAATGTATGGTTGCCTCTCACATGGCCCCCACTGGGGACCTGGCCCGCAACCCAGGCATGTGCCCTGACGGGGAATCGAACCGGGACCCTCTGGTTCCCAGCCTGCGCTCAATCCACTGAGCTATATCAGCCAGGGCGTGGCTTTTTAATGTACATCCAGCAGACTGAAAAATTTCATTTTCGCCAAAGAGAAGGCAGAGTTTTGCAAGAAGATTGCTTCTCTCAACTTCTCTTAAAATTATTTACGTGAGTACTTTATCCATATTTTTTTACATTTTTAATGAACTTATCAAAATACTGTTCACAAGGTATGCAAGCCATCACTTTGTGCATTAAGCGTACACAGTGGCGTATGCCAATCATATCTCCCTAAAAGAAAAAGAAAAAAATATTGTTTCATAGACATCTTTGATGCCCAAGAAGCATTTCGAGTTCTGTTCTTACAAAAAGAAAATACCGCATTTTCCAGAATTAACAAACTCGAACCCACTTGACTTTTTTTTTTTAAACTTTTTTTTTTAAGGTTTTATTTATTTTTAGAGAGAGGGGAAGGGAGGGAGAAAGAGAGGGAGAGAAACAGCCATGTATGGTTGCCTCTCACATGGCCCTCATGGGGACCTGGCCCGCAACCCAGGCATGTGCTCTGACTGGGAATCGAACCGGGACCGCTTGGTTCCCAGCCCGCGCTCAATCCACTGAGCTACACCAGCCAGGGCCCACTTGACTTTTTTGAAGAAGCAGCATCGAAGGGACGTGATTAGCTCCCTAATCACACTGGTTTCTATTATCCCTTTGTAGGCCTCCACCGTTAGAGAAATTGTGTGAACTTCCTGTTAATATGGGAACGTGTGCTTGGCATTTTTTGGTGTTTCCAAAATTCTTAAAGTCGACATCTCCGTCAGTCCCTTAAGGCAGATCTCGTTCTCCTACGTCTGAGTATCACTCATTTTAACGCGATGCCCAGGTGTGAAAAATCAGGAGGGAACACAGCTGCCTCCTGTCTGCCCGTGCAGTCCTTTGGTACAATCTCTGTAATCTGTCTCCCTAAATCTTGCCCTTGTCAATTTTCTTGTCCAAAAATGTTGGAATGGCCTCCAACATCGGAGAGCCACATGAAACTCAGGTCTGGACGACACCCTTGGGCCCTGGCTTTCACCCACCATGCAGAAATGAAGGAAGCGACCTTCCAGTAGAACTGTTTGTTGGCTGCACCATGATGGATTCACCTCCCCTTCCAGTCCTTGCCTAAACTTGCACTTATAATTCATTGTAAAGCACGTTCAATTCAATGCTTTCTCCTCTGTTGGTGGGTTGGGGCCAAAAAATGAGTTTGTATCTGAGAGCAGCGTACAGAGCATTTACGATTTTCTAGTATATGAATAAATACACAAGTCAGCCTCCGGGACATTTCACAGGTTGTGTAATGAAGACGACCCAGCATTTTGAGAAAAATGACATCTGCAGAACCCAGAGACGGTGAGGAGGATCCTAACAATTTGAGATTTGTGTGTTCTGGGATCCTGGTAAATTGTGTCTCTGTCTCCCACACCTGCCTCCTGGCCTTCCCCGTGTCCCTTTTAACTACCATGCGCCCGCGTGAGGTTACGACAAGCCACCTCAAATCCTTTGATCGCAGGTGGAATGAGGCGGGGTGTCCATCACATCTGAATGATCGTGCATTTACGTACACAGGCAGTTTTGTGGTTTGGGGCGGAGACTTTCGGTTCGTGCCGAGCCCGTCTACAGGAAAACAGAGCCTCTGATGTCCAGAGACAGGTGAGTTCAGGAACCAGGGTAGATACATGAGCCAGAAGAGCTAATTATGTCTTCTTCTTTTTTTTTTTTTTTAAGATTTTATTTATTTATTTTTAGAGAGAGGGAAAGGGAGGGAGACAGAGAGGGAGAGAAACAGCAATGTATGGTTGCTCCTCACATGGTCCTCACTGGGGACCTGGCCCGCAACCCAGGCATGTGCCCCGACTGGGAATCGAACCGGGACCGTCTGGTTCCCAGCCTGCACTCAATCCACTGAGCTACACCAGCCAGGCTATGTCTTCTTTTTATAGCAACAGTTTGGAGCTCTATAATTGGCACGCCAGGTAATGCAGCCATTTCAAGCCTACAACTCAATGACTTTTAGTGTGTGCCCGGAGTCATGGAATTGTTACTTACCGTGCATTTCACAGCATTTCCACCAGCCCAACAAGAAACCCTATATTCTTTAACTTTCCCCACCTTATCCCCCTCTCCTCTCCACCCGTCCCCGGGAACCACTCATCTGCTCGCTTCCTGTATGGATTTGCCTGTTCTGGACATGTCATGTTCATGGAAACTCACGACACATGAGATTTCTGACCGGCTTCTCTCACTCGGCATGTGTTCAAGGTTTGCCCCTGCTGGGCACGTACCGGCACTTTCTATCTTCTTGTGGCCGGATAATGATCCACAGTATGTCTGTGTAGACCCCATTTTCATCGTGTTTTGAAGATTTAAAGAATCAGAGACATATGTTCAGACTGGGTGGGTCAAATTCTGGAGGTGGTTTCTCTGAACAAAGCGCCGTCTCTGGATGTGCTAAGTACGTGCGTGGATGTGGGTTTGATTCCTATTGGAAAGAGAGAGTGACATTTACTTACTTCTCTTTCCCACACCCCGCAGTTTGCTTCCAGAATGACCTGGAAGGAAAGTCCTGGCTTAGCCTGTTGTGACATGCACAGGACTCAGGTAATGACCCAGACAACTATCACATGGAGTTCCCAGTGTAGGAGGAAAAGATTTGGACCCCAACAATGATGACGTCCCCCCTGTCTCCCTGAAGAATGGAATGTATCATCTACACAGAGATGGCTGAGGCTGCTGTGTCAAGGACATGGGTGGACCCTGAAAGGAAGGGACATCCCCCCAACCATGGTCCCTTCTGACATCAAAGGCAAGTTGGGAGGAGTTCCCCCAAACATCCCCGGCTGCATCATGAGCTGCTGCAAAGCACAAGGGCCCAGGCCCAGGGAGCCAGAACTTTGTGCAGCCTGGGCCTGGCCACAGGAGACAGCCGGGTCGTGCGACACAGCACGGTCTTTGGTGCCCCAGACCTTAGATGACATCTCAGACAGCCTGCCCCATGGTCATCGAAAAGCCAACTAATGCATAGTCCTCCTTGCTGGGAGGGGAGCCCATTGCAAAGTCCACATGGATGTCAGAGAGCAACAAAGACTTCTTCCCACTACTTCTCCAGCTGGACAACCCGAGCAGTTCCCTCTTCATCCCCCGATGTCCTCATTGTCCTGGGTGTAGATCACATCAGCAGGGCAGATCAAGGCCACCTTCCCCAAACAGCTGACTCTGCCTTTTCCTCCTGGAGGTCAGAGGTGGGGGTAGGGGGCAGGGGCAGAGAGAGAGATGGTAGGGGAGACAAAGGGGAGAGAGAAAAGAAGAAGGAAGAGGGGGAGTAGAAGGAGAGGGAGGAGGAGGAGAAGAAGAGGTAGGAGAAGGAGGAGAAAGGAGAGGAAGAAAATCAAGGAGGAGGTAGAAAGAAAAAAAGAAAGTAGGAGAAAGGGAGGGACACATGGAAGGAAACAGGGAGGGAGATACACAAGAGAAGGAGGGGGAGGAGCAAAGAGAGGAGGATGAAGATGGAGGAGGAGACAAAGAAAGAGGAGGAGGGGAGGGAATGAGAAAGAAAAAGTAAGAGCGAGAGAAAGAAAGCAAGAGGAGGAGAGAGAGAGAGAGGAAAGTCGCGAGTCTGGCAGTGATTTCCTCCAGAGATTCACAAAGAACCCCTCACTTGCCCCACCTCCACGGAATGTATTGCAAAGGGATGGTCGGAGACAAAATAAAATAGCTTTATGATTCCACCCAGTGAGTCACGCTTGTCCAACACAGCAGATACATATGCTTCCCCCCGTCGGAGACCTCGAGAAATACCAGGCCTGGCCTGTCATGCGCTGGATCTGGAACAGAGCGGCGTGGGGTAAGAGCTTGGGCGTTGGGGTCTCTGGAGAAACTCTCCAGGGTCCCCTCTGGCCACACCACGTTAAGGAGAGGCTGGCGGCTGAGCCTCATCTGGAAAACACGAAGCACTCGGAGCTGGTGGTCACAGAGCCTCTTGCACGGGCCACGTCTCCTGTCCTGGGAGACGACCACACTCCTGTTTCTCACGCTTCGCGAACGGAGGCTCTCATGGCGCGCCGGTGCCTGTGGGTTCAACAAATACAGACAGTGAAATATCTCCGATGCGCAGGAAGGAAGGTCAGGGACATTCGGGGTTTTGAGCCTAAGTGACCGCCATGGATAACATCCCTGGAAGTTTGTCATTTCTTGTCTATGCTCAGAGCAGTGGGGTCAGATCTGGAGGGACCGAAGCCCACTTGAGGCAGAGAAGAAGCTAATGGCGCCTACTTGTCCAGCCAGGGAGTGAGGACCAATGCTGGCCAAGGCTTGATGGTGTGTACCAATACATCCATCACCCTGACACAAGCTGTCCACCTCCCGGGCTCAGGTCCCTAACGCCCTGAGGCTGTGGGTTTGCAGGCTGCCCCTAGGTGGAAGGGTTTTGGTTTGAAGCTTGTTCTTTTTTCACCACGCTGTCTCCTGCACCCCCTGGTTTGCACAAGGACGCTGCCGCGTTCAACAGCAGTGGTACTTGAACCTGTGGTTGAGCTGACATGGTGCTAGTGGCCTTCGTTTGTCTTCAGAAACCCCCCACCAATGAGCTCCTCACTCCTGTCTTCTCGTCTGTCCCACACTCCTTGGGTCTTCACATCACGTCCCCACCACCTGCCCCTGTCCCGCCTCCCCATAGAAGTGACAACCTGGCTACACCCTGCAGACTTGCTTTACAGCTGAAATAACCTTCCAGGAAATGGTTCTGACTCTTGGATAAATAAACCTTCTTGAAAGGGAGCCAATGACAATACGCCAGATATTACATTCTGCTGAGCCGTGGTGGGGCAGTTATAGAAATCCAGGTCCATTCAGGGAAACTTGACCGAAAAGGAGGAGTCTTTCAAGGACAGAACGGAGCCCACTGGGCTTACGCGTGAGTCACAGGGAGGCGGAGTTTGTTGGCCTGGTTTCAAGGTCTAGAAGCAGCTGGTCACCGGGGAGCAAGTTTTCCTGCCGGGGGCCACCTTTGTTGAAGAAGAAACGGAGGATCGCTCAAAGAAGATACCTTCTATCACAGGATTGTGGGGTTTGAGTGACTGGGCAGCTTTGTCTTTATCTTGCCGGTGGGTGGTAATTAAGGGGATCCTATGGGTGTTTTGATGAGATTACTCCGGCGACAGCCGGGTGGTTGTTGGCCCCTCCCCGATGCTGGGTGTCTATCTGCCACCTGAGGAATCTATTAACAGAGAAAAACAAAGAGGCAGCGTGATATTTTAATCATACGTCCTACGGTGAGTATAACCCAGAGGAAGCTAATATTGTGCAAGGTGCCAAGAACTTAAACTGTTTGCCTGCAGGTCATCATTTCTGCTACCCCCTCGTCCCCAAGAGCTATTTCACTCAGTTTGACTGAACTCGCTGCATCATACCACAAGGAACACATGTGCCAAGGAAGCCTTTGGTCTGCCCAAGCGTGTGGTACAGAGATGGCCATGTGGGTTTAACGGTAGGATTCAGGCCAATCCAGTGGGCTCCTTCTTTCCTGGCAGAGAGTTCGATCCCGGCGTCCACCAAGGGTCCCATCTGGACCCAGGCTGCGCCGCTCTCCTGGACACCTGCTCTTTGGCATGTGGAGAGGATGTGTGCAATTAGTTTGAAAATTGCAAGGAACTTTGATCAAGCTGCACAGCTGTGTGATGTTGGTAGGCCTGAGATGTGGTCAGTGACGGGGTTGCTATTCCCTCCGAGATGCACGCAGAGAAGCGAGCCAAGTGCAGAACACACAGCCCTACTGAGGGGCATCGAGAACATTGAGGAAGGGTGGGAGGTCACCTGGTGTCATGGTCGAGGTCGTTTAAAATCCTTGGGGGTGGCTCCAACCCCAACTCAAGCTGAAGCCCTGAAACGATTCGGGGTACATGTCTGAAAAGCCAAGTAGGAATGGCCAAGCTGATGCTGGCTATGGGTAAAGACTTCTGCGCGGGTCCTAAGAGTGAGTCCCAAGCAGGAGTGGTCCTGGCCCCCGAAGGACACTTAGAAATGTCTGGGGACATTTGGGTCGTGATACTGGGAAGTGGGGGTGCTAGGGGAATCTGGTGGGTGGAGACCACAGGCACTAGTCAACACCCTACAGTGCCCAAGACACCCCACATCAGAGAGTCCTCCAGCGTGAACAGTGAACAGCGCTGAGGTTACGGGGCTCCGCTTTATCATGAGATTAGGCACCTATTATCAATGTATCTATTATCTATCTATCTATCTATCATGTCTTTATCATCTGTCATCTGTCTACTATGGATTATCTACTTGTCTATCATGTACCTATATATCTATCTACCTGTTATGTATCTATCTATCATCTCTTTCTCTATTACTTATCATCTATCCGATATTACCTATCTGTCTATCTAACATCTACCTATACATGTATCTATCTACCTATCACCTAGCTATGTGTCTACCTATTACCTATCTATGTATCTACCTACATATCTATATCCACCTACGTATCAATGACCTGTCTATTTATCCACAGCAGTGGTTTGCCGTTGCGGAAATTGCTGCCCCCGCCCCGGGGACACTTGATAATACCTGGAGAGAGCTGTGGCTGTTGTCACTGGGTTAGGGGGAACCAAGGAGGCTGATCTGCCCCGTCCCGAGCCCAGCACACCCCACATCAGAGTCCTCCAGCCCCGACGTCAGGGTGTGAAGCCAAGAGACCCCGACGGACCACAAGAGACTCTGTTTATTTACTACTGATCGACCTTCCTTCTGTATTTAGTGAGTTACTTTTCTACTGAATTTAGTGGGGTGACGTCAGTGGATAAAATGACGTTTCACCTCTCTTTCTGGGTACCTGCGTATGGCAGTGTTTGATACCCAAGGGCATGCTGGCCTCCCGGGAGCCGTGGGGCAGAGTCTGGGGACTGTTGTGGGTCAGGACCAGGGGCACAGCCTGCAAACGGGCTCTAGAAAGATGGAGCCCGGGAAGCGGCTCCGTGTCATCCACAGCACAGGACGGGCCCCTGCCACAGAGAGAGAAAACATCTGCCTCAGAGAAGCACCCCAGGATGGGGGACTTGAGGGACTGGGACAAAAGGGGACGTGATTGAGAATTACAAATGGCCGGTTATAAAACCAGGCATAGGGTCCTGGCCAGTGGGCTGTGTGGGGTGGAGCGACATCCCATGCACAAAAGATTATGGGTTCGATTCCCAGTCAAGGCTTATACAGGAGGCAACCGATCGATGTTTCTCTCTTATGTCAATGTTTTCCTCTTTCTCTCTTTCCCTTCCTCTCTCTCTCTAAAGTTCAGGTAAAAGAAAAAACACAACAGCCACAGGATGTAAAGGACAGCATAGGAAATATAGTCAAGAACACTGTGTAAACGACGGATGTGGCCAGGTGGGCACGGGAAATACTGGGGGGACCATTTTGTAACTTACGTAGATGTGTGACCACGATGCCGTACCCCCGAAAATAACAGAATGTTCGCTGTCACCTGCAATTAAAAATATATTGTAAATATTCATGAATGAGGAAGTATCCAGTCCAACAGAAGAGGTGTGTGCGCTGAGGTCCCAAGGCCCCGTTTGCAGAATGAGGCAGATACGAAAAGATAAGGTGTGGGCAAGATGAGACGTCCAGCGTGCCCTCATCCTTCCCGTTTATTTTGCTTGGTGTTGGTTGGGTCCTGCAGAGGAGGGGGGCGCAGAACAGAACCAGCCAGAAATGCGAACGCAGGAGACATCCAGGTGCCATCACCAAGAACAAATTATCACCGGAAAATATGTTTATTGATTTGAGAGAGAGAGAGGGAAATAGAGAGAGAGAGCAACATCAGCGTGAGAGGGAAATATCGATTGCTTGCCACCCGTACACGCCCTGACTGGGGATGGAACCCACGGCCTAGGCATGTGCCTTGACTGGAGAGCCAACCTCGAGTTCCTGGTGCACAGGACAATGTCCAACCCAAAATGCCCCTCGGCCAGGGCTCGCGGGGCTTATTTCACTTGTGCGTCTGCTTCCCGGGTCTGGAGGAAATCAAAGGGTCGTGATCCCACGGCTGATTCGGCCAGGGGTGCAGAGAGATGACACGTGGATGTTGGATGTACAATTGATAGAGTAAGGGGGTGCGCTTGGGCGGCGCCCCCCACGGCTCCCCACGGACCAGCCGCCTAAGACGGGCATCTGCTTTCCGTCATTCCCGGAACAGGGGCAGGCAGGGATGCTTGTCTGCACCTTGCAGCAGACACATGTAACCACCACTATGGCATTCATCAGGGGGCCTCTTCTCCAGTGATGATGTCATGACAATGGACTTGGCAGGCAGGTGGGTGACATTGTGGCCCACGTGGCCAGAACATGGCCCTCCTTCACAGCTGGAGAGAAACCGCAGCCTCCGGAGGCAGGGCTGCCTCCGATATCATCTCCTCGTGACTGGTTCTGGGCTTGCCTGGCAGCAGAAGGAGCCTCGCAGGATCCTGGTTTGACATTTCGATAAATAAATCTCTTGACGAAGAGCCAATGAAAATACCTCTTCTAGGCAATCCTGCTGTGCCACGGGAAGATAATCACGGAAGGTCACCTCCAGACACCGGGACATTACGGGAACTACAGAAAGCCCTGCGTGGACATAATGAAGTGCCCTTGGCTTGTTTCCCCGGTAGAAGGAGCGACCGAAATCCTCCAGCTTGGCTCTGGTCCAGGGCCCGGGCTGGTGTCCAAACCCAAGCCACGGTTTCTCCACCGCCACCCCCGCCACCAGAAAGAACATGTGGCCAGGTGTGGGAGCAGAGCGATTTCAGAGGCCAAGCTGAAAGCCAGACTCGGCCAGAGAAAATCAAGGAACCCATAAGGGGTTAAGATTCCGTTATAAATGACAAGGTTGTGTCCATTGTTTTTTCCCTTCGGGGTAGCATTTAGGAAAAGCCCGTTCCACCTCGTTCAACTCTGTGGATGGCGCGAAGGCACGCCGGAGAGCTGTTCCCTCGCCGTGACCGCATTTTGATTATTTAGAGCTGCCGATCGCTCCTGAGCAGATGGAGTTCTACCTAGAGAGACAAATTTCTGTATCAGCTAGAACGGAGAGAAACAGTAACATGTTCACAGGTACACAGAGATACTTACGTTTTACGTATGTGTCAATATGCATAAAATATGTGGATATCCTGCGGAGTGGCATGGTGTCTCGCGGGTCATAAAGGCACACAGCCCCGGCTTCTACCCAAGGCTGAACCTCGGGTTTGTTCACCGCTGCCGAAGCTGCCCGTACAGTCCACGCGTGGCGACCTCCACTAACAGGAGAGGCGTGAAGAGGCGTGTGGCTCTGAGGACGTGGCAGGTCACAGTGCTGGGGAGCAATGGGGACAGAATGGCCACGCTCTCACGGTGCGTGATGGGGAGTGTCCAACCCAAGGAGCATTGCAGTATTTTTTTCTCTGGGTATTATCTTCCATATTTCATATTTCAAATGCTGAAAAGAACTGCTTTGTGACCTATGACTGTGTTTATATATTGTAACATTTTTAGTGGTTTTTGTGTGTTTTTTCCTGTAGGCAACCTTTGGCTCGTGGCCACCTTTGGGGCCTTTGTCCGTGTCTTTCCGTGGTTTTTCTTCTATTTCTGTGTTTCTCCTGTTTTCTCTCTTGTGAGGACATCTGTCACTGGATTCAAAGCCACCCTAATGCAGGATGTCCTCATCTGCTGATTCTTAAGCCCTAGGCACCTGCATAGACTTTCTTTCTCAATGAGTTCTCCTTCCCAAGGACCAGGCGTAAAGGTGTGGACATATGTGCGCAAGCCCACCACGCAGCTGGCCGGACTGAGGGTACTTCTGCAGGGATGTGGGCAGGAAGGCAGTTTCCAGGGGAGCCACACGGTCCTCAGCTTGAGTGGGCCGGGGAAAAAAAGGGTGTCTTTCTGTTCAGAGATCCGTCCACTCCACAGAATTTCACACTCTCTTCTTTTATGCTATTCCAAGACATGTTTAAAAGCCGTGGAATCATGCTATTTATATTTCCTGCCCTCTTTCTCAGGCTGGGAAGCCCTGAATACTGTGAATTCCCCCAAAAGTATTTTCGACGTTGTCACGTTCAAGGATACCACCATCGCATGCCCTTATATTCTAAACAAACAGCAGTAATGGCAGAACGAAGTCGTAGTGAGACGCCAGTTGGACTTCGATCACCCGCATCTAGAACATATTTCTCACTTCATGGAATCGTTCCCCTATGGCCACGAGGAGGTGAGGGTCACCAAACGGTCGGAAAAGGCTTTTCCACATTGGTGACCCTAGATATTGTCCCAGAGTATCACCATTCAACCGAATGGCCGTGCATCTAAATGACGGCCTGAACATGGGTCCACGTTTCAGAGCTTGGAAGAAGCGAGAAATTGTTCCCAGCACATCAGGAGCCCCAGGGGGTGGGGAAAAGGGACACATTTTGGCAAATCGGGACACTTTTCAGTGGAGGATTATCATTCGGAAAAGGCCTGAGCAGATGTGTGTCTGGCGGCATTGTCTCGGGAGGTTACGCCCGGTCTGTTGTCAGCAACGGTTCTACCCTCACCCGTTTCCTGGAAGACACAACGTAAGGGAACCCACACGGCTTTGGTGGAGTGTCCAGACATGGTGGAGCTGAGCATGGAGCTTGTGCATCTTATTTATTCCATGACCGCGAGCGTGTCCCGGCATGCACGTGGCGTGTCCCCCTCATGCCATGGAGGTCGGTTCAACGAATCAACCACTGGGAGAAAGAACGCGTCTGGTGACCATCAACCAAATCGTTCCTTGTATCTTGCTTCCTACAGCGCCTCGGAGTGGGTGTTCCCTTCATTGCATGTCAACCAAATATATAAACACGTTCTTTGCCAGAAACAGACCACGGGCACCTGCTAAGCATCCAATCTTTCTGCGTGTACTTCCTCCTTTCTACAGCGGAGGACCGGTCCAAGTTCTCCTCTGTTTCTCCTTCTCGGGCCTCCTGACTTGTCTGCCGTGGGTGTTCGCCGGGCTTGTCCGTCGATTGGCTTTGAGAAAAGTGATGTGGTTTCGATTTCCTGTCTGTCAGCCACAGTTGCAAAGCAAAGATGATAAGAAGAATATACACATCTGTTTTTCATAAAGTTGCAGCTGAATGCAAATTTTTATAGCCCGTCCCCCATTCCTTTCCTCTGTAACAAAATGTCATTGAGTGACCTTTGGACAATTAGTGTCATTTCAACTAAATTCTGGGAACTGGAATTCGGTGCATAACTCTGTGCTCATACCCCGACGTTGCCTACCGGGCCAATTGGGGTTTGGTTTGTTTTACTTCTCCGGGCATTTCTGTGGCTTTCCTCTGTGCTCTTGGGTCGAATCACAAATGCCATTGCATGTGCAAATATCAAACCATTCTGTCGTACACCTGACATTAATATAATGTTCTGTGCCCAGTCTATCTTGATCAAAAAAGAGATGCTGTGTGTTCATTTCCTCTACATCTGCAGTTCTCCGTGGGGGGGGGGGGGGGGGGGGGGGTTGCGGCTTGAATCATGGCCCTGGAAAGACATGTGCAAACTTTAAATTGGGGCATCTGTGCCTGTGCCCGTCTATGGCAGAGAAGTCTTAAGGACGATATTAAGAAGCTTGCGATGAAGGCAGCAAATCCAGGGACAAGGGTTCTGGTCCAAGAATCCCACGGGACAAGAAAGGCAGAAAGAAGAGATGCTTCCTGCCAGGAGAGCTGATATTGCAGTGAGGCAGCCTCAAGCCAAGGCGTGCCGGCAGGCGTCAGAAGCAGGAACCGGCAGAGGGCGGATTCTCCCTTTGAGTCTCCAGGAGACGGGCGTCCCTGCCGGTAACCTTGATTTTGGACGTGCGGTTCGTGGTGCGGCGGGAGGGCGAACTCCTGCTGTTTTAACTGGCTCATTCTGTGATCATGTAGGATAACAGCCCTGATCGCTAGACAACACTTCTACAGCATGTTTTGGGACGATTTAAGATAGGAGAGAACAGCAAACGCACCCAGCGTGTTGACTTGGGGATTCCAAGTACACTTTAGCACAGGTGTGTTTATGTGAAGACAGCATCTGAGAATAATGAGAATTAAGTGTGCTTTAAATGCAGCCACAGATAATCCACCACGCACGGGTTCGTAAACTTTTTTAACGACATATCACTAGCTCGGGGCTGTTGGTCAATGCCATACCTGTGGGGTTTTGTTGTGTCTAGTTATTTTGTGTTATGCGGCAGCCAATGCGTGAAGCGTTTCACCTGCTTTTAAAAGATCTTACTCAACCAAAACTAACTCTGACACAGCCCCTATGGAGCCCCTATGGAGCCCCTATGGTTCGGCATTTCTTAAAGGTGAGACTTAAAGGAATTGATGTTCTCTGTCTGTTTGCCCAGGTTCCTCCTCCGTGAGTCTCACGTCTGCAGTTTCTTTTGGTCCACGTCATTTGTCTCACTTCTCCGCTCTCTCTGGGCAACACTAAGACCCTCTTCTGCCTCTCTGTCCCGTGCTCCTTCAGTCAGACACCTAAGCTGGAAGTCCCAGCTCAAGCTCCGCCAAGTTCCTACACCTGAAATGAGACTCCTCCCCCTTTCCCCTCCATGTACCTCACTCCCGTGCAATGCTGCACTTCCTAAACTGCCGTGTGTGAGTTACCTGCCCACAGGTGTCTATCTCGGTTACCTGTCCGCAGGTGTCCCACCTTCCCCCACTGAGTGTCATCTGCACTGGTGCGACTGTGTCACGTATCCTTGTACCGATTTCAACATCCTCACAATGCATTTCGGTCCGTATTTTGGGGGTTGGCTCCATATTTGTGGGGTTGACTGAGAATTAACCTTGTCAACACGGAGAGGTTCAAGATCGGTTAATCCCAGGCTGCCCGTGGATGAAAAGATCTGAACTACGAGGAAGAAAAGAGGGATTATGAATCCTTTGGTGATAGCAAGGAAGAGCTCTGTTTCCGTCTGCAGACGAAGATCAGGAAGCTGGAAGAGTTGTTAGAGTCTCTGGGAGAAGGTACGTGGCTTTGAATTCTGGCGGCACATGTCCCGTGTGTGTGACTCTGAGCAAGTGAGGGCGGCCCCCTGCACTGGAAATCGGAGGCAACAAGGGTCCCTGCCTCAAGGCTGATGGAAAGAATGAAAAGAAAACAGACCGGCATTGCACTCCATTGTAACTTTTCATGCACAGAAGGCTGCGTTCCTGCTGGCCAGGGCCGACGGATTGAAAACAGTTGTCTGCCTGGGGGCAGGTATTTTAAAGCTGCGTTATCGGAAAGGACATTCTGTGGATTTCCAAGCTAAAAGAAACGAATACGGTTATTACAAATGGGTTTCCCCTGGAGTCTCTGAAGTACCGCACCTCGGCGGACAGGTAAATGAGACCCAGGTGCCCCTTCCCGCGTGGTCTGAGCCAGGGTGGGAGTTTGCAGTTGGTTATCAGCTCCTCTTCCGCTCGGGGCGATGCATGTGGTTCTTGTCTCTGCTTCTCACTGAACCAGGAGAAAATGATTTAAAGCGTTTGTTGAGCTACCCTGTGAGTGACTTTTAGAACAAAATGCTGGTAACAACAGGGTAACATCAGGATAATGTGTCTACTATTATCCTGAGAGGCATATGTGACTATAATTATCTTACCTATTATTATAGGGAGACAGGGCTTTTGTTTGTTTTGAAATGTGCCATGACTTTTAGTACTACATTTTTAAAAAATTGTGGTAAAACACACACAATAATCCATATGCCGTCTCAACCATTTTTCCACGCACAGTATATTCCTGCTACGTATATTCACAGCCTTGTGTAACTGGCAGTTCTCATTTCATCATGCAAAACGTGAGCCGCTTATCTGTACCTGAAACTATAAATTCATATATACAAATATACGTAAGGAAAGAGATAGGAAAATAGATGAGAAAACTATATACGAAAAGCATATAAGAAAAATTTTTATGAAATATATATGATAATATATCTGTAAGAAACATATATGAAATCTATAAGAGAATATGAGAATATGCATGAAAGAAATATATATCAATATATGAGAATATATGAGGATATATATGTGAAAAAATATATTAAAAAGTATATGAATATGGCCCTGGCTGGTGTAGCTCAGTGGATTGAGCGCGGGCTGGGAACCAAAGGGTCCCGGTTCGATTCCCAGTCGGGGCACATGCCTGGGTTGCAGGCCAGGTCCCCAGTGAGGGCCATGTGAGAGGCAACCACACATTGATGTTTCTCTCCCTCTCTTTCTTCCTCCCTTCCTCTCTCTCTAATAATAAATAAACAAAATCTTTAAAAAAAAGTACATGAATATACACATGGGAATGCATATGAGAAAATACAAGAATTATATATGAGATGACATATAAGAATACATGAGAAAATATATGAGAATATTTTTGAGAAAATATGTAAGAATATACATGAGAATATATGAGAATTACATATGAGAAAAAATATATACAATATATAAAAATACCTATGAGAACAGATATAAAATATACCCAAATATGTAGGAGAGTAGAAATGAGCAAATATACGGGAAAATATAAGATAAAATGATATGAGTATATAAACGTGAAGGTATGAGTGTCAGACACACACTTTCTCATTATTCACAGTAGTTGTGTGTGGTACGAAGTCACCACGAACTCTGAATTACTGAACACCAAGCCGCCGCCATCCAGAGACACACAGGGTTCGGTCCTTGGGAGCCTCAGGTCACACACATTTTCATCAACATAACCGTGTTTTATGGTGTTTCTGTGTTTCTGTTTAAATGCCTCTTGCAGAGTCTACATTGTGACTCATTCCCCTAGCACTTGGGGCTGAGGGCAGTGCCATTTTTTCTCAAACAAAGATCACGTAACACGCATGTTTTCCCCTGAAGGCTCGAGGCCACCTCCCTGTGCTTAGGGACACTGAGAACACCGGAGCACTCCCCATCGGGCCTCTGTCCTTGGCGAAATCACCAATGCAAGCACGACCCATAGAAAGCAAGGGGCTCGGTAGAATCCAGTCCTACGGTGCCTTCTGTACTTGCAGTGATGCTTTTGTACTGAGCTCGGTCTCATGCCCGAAACCAAAGGCACGGACTGAATAACTCACCAGGGTATCTCACCCGCAGCCTGGCAAACTCGCAGATAAGGCTGAAGATTATGCGGTGACAAATAATACCACCATGCCACCACGTTTGTAAAGAGAACTCACGGGAGCTGTGTCCTTCCAGAACCTTCCTCACGCTAGGCCATGCCAGCACCTTACAGTGGTAACGGCATTTTAACGAGGTCTTTGGGTCATGCCTATTGCTCTTTGTCCTTGACTTTATCCTGGACTTCCCGCCAAATCCCAGAGGGTTCCCATTTGTCATGAGAGTGTTTGTGTTGAAAAGGAAATTGTCCTTGTGGCTTGTCACTCGCCAGAGTAACACAGCAAAGCCCCAAGATGAATTATAGACACATAACAAGCCCATCGGGGAAGAGAGCGTGGGTGGTGGACACGGCCAGAATCTTGCCTACACACTTCCTTCTCGCCGAGAGATTTGCTTCTCCTCCTCTCTTTTTCCAATGTCCGTGGCCACATCTTAGATTTATTGTCCCTCTGCCTTTGCCAGGGGGTGCTGAATTCTTCCAGCTAGCATGGTGCTCGAGCTGTGCCAGGAAGACGCCTGAGTGAATGTTGACTCATTCCATCTGCCAAGACTGTTTTCTACCACCCTGTGTCCCCTTCAGTTCCTGAAGGGACTCTCATCCGAGGTGGTCTTCTGTCTTCCATCTGTATGTCTGTAGCTGCCCTGAATCATGGCACCTGCCCCAAGTCCTCTTCAAGAGGGCTGGCCTCGGGGCTGACTTGGAGGTGCCCTGCGTGGGGAAGCCGTCCAGGCCCACCGTCTTTCTGAATGAGCCTGCTGTTTAGAGTTTGAGTCCAAGCAGAGGTGGCATTGCATGGGATGAAAACCACCAAGCAGCTAAGCACACGGTGACTTGTCCAGTGGGAAGTGACAGGCACTCACCCTTCTCCGGAGAGAAAAGGCAACCCAGGGGACAGTGAGCTGAGGCCTGAGGGTTTATAAGAAAACGTCTGTGTGCCTGGGTCTCCAAGACAGCCAGTAAATATTTCAGCCCTGCCACATTTTTCATAATGAATGACAATATGCGTGGGCAGAGAGCGAGGTTGCTATGAGAAATTAGCCTAACATTCAAGAACTGTAAATCCTTAATAAGGGCAGAGAGAGAGAGAGAGAGAGAGAGAGAGAGAGAGAGAGAGAGAGAGAGAGAGAGAGAGAGACTACTTTCCCAGGAAATTGAGAGTCCTTAATAGCTGAAGAAATCAAAAGTGAAATAATTTGTGGCTTTTTCCATGTCGTCTTCTATTCTCTCTTTTTTTCTATTTACATATTTTTAATTGATTTTAGAAAGAAAGGGGAAAGGGAAGAGGGACAGAGAAAGGTGAAGCTGTGGTTGGACTCACGGATGCGTCATTGGTTGGACTCACGGATGCATTGTTGGTTGATTTTTGCATGTGCCCCGACCAGGGATTGAACCCACAGCCTTGGTGTATAGAGATGATGCTGTAACCCGCTGAGGCAGCCAGCCACAGCCTGCTTTTGGTTTCTAAACAAAGACTCATTTAAATGGGGTAAAGCTCAGGGCCACGCAACGATGTGAAATTATGAAATGCCATTCCAAAAGGGAAGACTTTCTCGAGCTAATAAAGCCACATTTTGCCCTCAAAAGCAGCCGCATGGATAGAACGGTAAGGTTTTCTTTTGCAGGCATGTGGCCATATCCAGGCCTTTTTGTTTGTGCACATTTGAAAGATGGGGAAGATTTGGGCTCCTCGGTGGTGGCGGGTGTCAAGTTCTTAGGTCGTATGAGCTGCTACTGGACCGTTTGACAAGCATTTTCGGACGCTGGGGTCTGGTGGAGTATGGCACCTGCATCCAAGGAAAGAGGCAGCCCGTTCTGATTTGAAATTCAGAGTGGCCTGGGCGTCTGTGAGCCAGGTCCTTCGATCCCTTGCACTCTGAGGTTGCTTCCTTCCCAAAGGGGATGCACGGAGTAGGTCTGCGCTCATCTGGTGTGCGGAAGGTCTTCCTCACCTCTCTCTCGTCATTAGAGACCCATCACGCCTGTTGGCCTGTCAAACCCAGACTTGCCAACTGCCCTCAACCTATCTTCAGGTGCCCATCTGGGGCCCTGGAGGCAATTGGGGTTGGCAGGCCACACCCACGTCTCGCAGGTGTAAATGTCAGTCACACAGGTGGGCGTCACCATCCAACTGGTGCCTCCGGGAACCCACGCGGGACCAGACTCAATGCTCCCCTCGGCGCCGTGGGCTGGAGAGCTGACCCTGCCTTCCCAGGACATTTTCAGAAACCGGTCTTTACTAAACACACAAAGACATGAATGGGTGAACTAAAAAGAACACGGAGCCCCGTGGAATAATCCCATGGCTCTCCATGCAGAATTCATGGTCAGGTTGACCGTCTTGGGAAGGCTGCGGTGAAGATGAAGGGTCGCATCTCAGAAGGCGACGTGATTCATACGCATGTCGCGTGGTCTTTCATTTGGTGTTTTAACAGCAAGCGCAGTGAACATGGCACCTGTGCCCCATAAAATGAATGTAAACAACACTTGCTCTCTGTTGCTGCCTTGGGCAGCTTAGAAATACAAGGCAGTGTGGGGCGGGAAAGTCTCCAAGAATCTAAACAAGAATCTAAAGACGCCCACAGGCTGAATTTGAGTGAGAAGTGAGGAGCGTGAAGTATGCCAAGTAACACGTTTCCTGTGTTTCTTTTCAAACCGTGGGGGTGTGTTCTTTGTCTTCTGCAGCCAGCCCCGGGCCACACGGGAAGAACAGTTTCCCTGGAAACCAAAGGACCCGCTTTGGTGAGGGGGTGAGTTTCGGGGAAGGGAACCGGGAAACCTTCAGGAGGAGTCTCTGAGAGGGGACGGCGTGTTCCGAAAGTCTTCCATATATTCCGCTGTAAATGCCCTGGCCTGTGTTTTCTCTACCACATCTGTCTCCTGTGAGTGAATTCTTATTATTGAATCCTGTGGCTTCAATGTGCTGACTGAAGAAGATTGTTTACTGCTTTTTTTTTTTTTTAAGTAGACTCTCTGTATTTGGTGTAGGCAATTCCTGTTAGGAAAGGGTTGTAAATAATACTTATGGGGTGAATGCAGAATTCTAGGAAGGGGCCAGGTCAAGCTGGTGCGTCACTGCCTCAGGAAAGTCTTTGAACCCGAGAGATCGGCTAATTTACAAACTGATTGCATCTTGTTTTTTTGTCTATGAGACACATCATAATTGTGTTTATGAACTGATTACGAGGTGGTCGTTCATTTAATCTTTATTGCCCTTATCAAATGTTTATGATACTGCTTTCTTATGGTTTGCCATATAAAATATGCTCGAAATATTTGTTAAATGAATGTGTGAGGGATATTATTTATATAATGAGCAGTGTGCTAAGCAGACTGGCTCTCAAAACTTCTCCCCCTCCCTCTCTCTCTCTCTCTCTCCATGGGATACGTAGAGTTTGCCCATTTCCGTGGTGTAAATATTACGCTCTGATTGACTTTGAGTGTCCCATCATTGACCACATGGCCCACAGAGTTCCTGGATGATTGACCGTGGGCTCCTCAAAGCCTGAGGCTCGCACACAGTTGTGGGAGAGAGACTTTGACTGTCATCTACATCCCTTCTCAACAAAAGCACACACTTAGTCATTGAGAGCCAGGATGAAGATTCCTAAGAGTGATGAAGAGCGGCTTTACGTGACCTCACGCACATTTTCTTGAGTACAAAATCCCTTTTTAGGACGTCTGCTAGAGGCAGACTTCTGACAGTTATTTAAGAAAGGCTGCTCCAGACTCATTTTTCTTTTCTTTTAATTCACTTATATTATAACAATTTTTTAATTGAATTTATTGGGGTGATAGTGTGTGATAAAATTATGTGGGATTTGGGGATACAAGTCTAGAACATATCATCTGTACATTGATTGTATTGTGTGTTCACCACCCCAAGTCCAGTCTCCTTCCATCACCATTGGGCCCCCTTCCCCCTCTCCTACCTCCCCCACGCCCTTCCCTCTGGTCATCACCGTCCTGCTGTCTGTGTCACTGAGTTTATTTTTTTTCTTTTCTATGCTGAATCCTTCCCCTTTTTCACCCAGCCCTCCAACGCCCTCCCGTCTCACGGCTGTCAGTCTGTTCTCTGTATCTATGAGTCTGTCTCTCTTTTATTAGTTAGTTTATGTTGCTCATTAGTTTCCACATATGAGGGAGGTCATATGGTACTTGTTTTTCTCTGTTTGGCTTAGGTCGCTCAGCGTAATGCTTTCTGGGTCCGTCCCTCCATGGTGTCACAAAGGGTAAGACTTCCTTCTATTTGGGGACTCGATAATATTCAACGGTGCAAATGTCTACAGTTTTTTTATCCACTCATTTACCAATGGGTGCTTGGGCTGCCTCCAAATCTTGGCGATTGTAAATCACACTGCAGTGAACACAGGGGTGCTTATGTTCTTTCAAATTATTGTCCGGGCTCTCTTTGTTTATATTTCTAGAACTGGAATTGCTGGTTCATAAGGCAATTCCACTTTTAATTTTTTGAGGAAACTTCATCCTATTTTCCCAGCGGCTGCCCCAGTCTGTGTTCCTCTTCTGTAAGAATCATAGCTGTTCCCAGCTATTGATTTGAAGCCTGCAGTTGGTAGAATAAAATAAGAAAAAATAAATAGATAAGAGATACGATTGGAGAAGAGAAAAAAACTATACTTTTTCTCTTTTTGTAAAGCTATACTTATTCAGTCAATATGATGAACGAAAAATGACGTCAATATAAAAAAACCTCCATGAAAAGTATTAGCCACGGATGCAGTGAAGAAAAGATCCGATCATTTCTGATTGATACAAAAACTTGTAAATACAGAAGCACACTCAGGTGTTTGCAGGTGAAGAGACACACTATTATAAAACAGAAATTCTGCAAAAGGAATTCATATATTTTAAAAATTCCTTTATTTTTATTTTTTATGTATTTTTGCGTGGACTGGCATTTCTTGATTTGTTTGTTTATTTGCTTTTTTATTGACTTGACTGGGATGACCCTGGTTAAGGAAATGATACAGGTTTCCCTGCACAACTGAAATCTCAATGACGTTTTGATATAAGAATATATGTGACAGTAGAGAAAACGCTATCACGCTCCTGCTATCAGAGTAAAACAGGTTATAAAATCTCCTACAATACGCCAGAGTGGAAACCCACGCGGGTTTTTGATGTAAGTGGAACACATGATATTAATGAGAAAAATATTCTAAGACAGGATATTAGAATCCTTGTTTAATATTGAGGTCAAAGAACGTCAAGTCTGCACCTTATACCATACGCCAAAGTCCAAACGTTGTATATTTTAATATTTAAAAATAAAATATTATAAAGTATATAGAGGACTATCCAATCTCAGAAGGAAAACGTCTTTCTCGACGTGAGAAAAAGGGGCTAAAAGGAAAAGAGAGAGACACACAGCTAACAAAAATTTAAAAACTTTTTTCCTTCCAAAAAATGTGGTTGTATAAACACATTCGAAGCAAAACGATGACCTCAAATAATAAAAAAAAGCATTTGCTATATTTAGGACCCGTATTGATGCCTTGTCATGCCTTTGCTATATTTACAAGATATGAATGTCTTATTGGGTAAGCTCTTCTTATTACTCAAAAAGCAAATTCTAAACAGCCCCACAGCAATGTGGGAACAAGCTCATAAATGAAATTCCTTCATGAAATGGCCAAAATATGTATGCCGTTTGGCTACTAACTCAACAACGTGGAAGGCAAAAAGAACATTAAGTTAACAAATTAGGAGTTTTTGCAACGGTAGCAATTCTTGGGCATAAACTGTGGGGAAACAGGGCCTCACAGGCCAGGCCTGTCTGTGGCGATAGAAACTGGATGCTCTTTTTGAAGAACGCTTTCCAAATGTTTGGCAAAACGCTTAAATACGTCCACGCCCTTCGCTCCGGCAGTTCAGCATCTCAGAATTTCTGAGATTTATGGGAGATTCTTTGCAGACACAGCCAAAAAGTGTGAAAAAATATCTTGATGCCAGCCAGCAGAGATTCAAACGTTTTACAGGATGTCCACATAATAGGGTAAAAGGTCCTTCCGAGTGCATTATGCAAATCATGTACTATTATGCGACCACATGCAAATTGGGCACCGGCATATGCAAATTGCGTAGTTCTATGGTAAATAAATAAGCATTAAAGCACGTGGTCTGGTTAATAAACCGAGCTGAGCTGCATATATTGTACAAGTTTGCACAAACACCAAAATCTGACAATTTCTAGAGCGTTTGTCTCAGAATCATGGCCTTGAAAATAGTTTTCATCTATTTACGTTATTTTCCTAGGCTTCCATATTTGGTTCTTTATAACATCTGCGGTAAGAAATACAGGCTGTTAGAAAAAAAGTCTGGCACAAGCTTTATGGGTGAAAGGATTAACAACTTGGTTTTGCTCTCCTGAATATTTGCTGATCCTCTTTTCTTCTGGGAAATGCCTTCTGCCACTCCCGCCCCCGCCCCAAGGCAGGATGACCTCACGGTGCACTTTTCTCGTTTCTGCTGAAATCGTGTCCAAAAAGATTCTCTCCCCCTTTCTCCCCATTGTGAAATACACTCAGTGCAGTGTTCTCTGTAGGGGAAAAAAAAAAAAATCTCAGCAGTTTTATTATTCGTTTAAACCCTGGCTTGAGAAAAGTCTCATTTTGCAGAATCAACAGTAAGGAAATGAAGCCACCGTGAATCCTAGATCCTCCCAAAATTTGTTTTGAATCTCTTCCTTCAACTGTTTATTTAACACAGCTCCGTCTCCTACCATCATCCAGAAAGAAAAATGGAAAGAAAGCTTTCACACATAATCTATTTTAATAACCATTCAGAGCCAACTGCTCAGGAAGGCTCCCAACTCTGACGCCTCGTCCGAGCCCAGAAAATGTATCGTTGAATTGTTCTGGCATATTTTACACCAGTTTCTACAGCACAAAATAAGAAACAGCGTGGCGTGGGCTGTCGTGCATGGAATCTTTTAGGTTTTCTGTGTTTTATTGTTTTGTTTCATTTAATATGTTCAAGTGTATGAATGTTTTTCTTTTTCAATTGCAGTCGACAGTCGGTGCTATTTTGTATCAGTTTCAGATCTATAATGCCCTGGCTACAAAATCATATCCTCTATAAAGGGCTCCCTGAATATTTGAAGTATCCACCTGGTATGATACATAGTTACTAAAATATTGCTGACTGTATTCCCTGTGTTGGACTTTACACCCCAGTGACTATTCTGTAACTGCTCGTCTGTCCTCAATCCCTTCGCCTTTTTCACCCAGCTCCCCACCCCATCCCCTCTGTCAACCATCAGTCTGTTTTCTGTGTCTGCGAGTCTGTTTCTGCTCTGTTTGTTCATTCATATCGTTTATTAGATTCCACATATAACTGGAATCATATGGTATTTGTCTTTCTCTGACTGGCTCATTTCACTGAGCAGGATACCCTCCAGGTCCATCCGTGCGGCTGCAAACGGTGAGAATTCACCCTTCTGTCTGAGTCATACTCCCTGCATCAATGCACCAGTTTTTCTTTGTCCCCTCGCCTCCTGATGGGCACTTGGGCCGCTTCCAAATCTTGGCGATTCTAAAGGATTAATTTTGCGTTGAAAGACGTGAGTGAAAAACAGGCTCGCTTTTTCTTTCCAAAAGCAGTATGTTGACACTTTGTTTCTTAGAACAGAAAGTGGCATTGTGTTTTTACTCCCAACCCATCACTACTCTGAAACCTCCTTATGACTTTCTGAAAATGAAGATATCCTCTGCTCTTTCTGACTCTTAGATAATAAAGAGGGAGTCAGAGTCTCAATGTCTTGAGTAGAGCATATAAAATTGTCTTTAATCCTGGCTGGGGTGGCTCAGTGGATCGGGCTCCAGCCTACAAAGCAAAGGGTCGCCGGTTCAATTCCCAGTCAGGGCACATGCCTGGGTTGTGGGCCAGGTCCCCAGTAGGGGGCGTGCAAGAGGCAACCACACATGGATGTTTCCCTTCCTCTCTTTCTCCCTCCTTTCCGCTCTTTCTAAAAATAAATAAATAAAATCTTTAAAAAAAATTGTCTTGAACCTGTGCCATGTTTAATAACCCAGGGAAAATATTGCCTTGGACTGCAGGTGATGTCTCTCTGCCAGTCCCAGCTCAGAGAGCTGAGGCGGCAATAACCTCCCATCAGTGCCAGGGAACTCGATCGATGACAAAGAAGGAATCCTCTGTTCATTGTCTGGTTGTGTCTTTGGCATGGCACTGAAAAAATGAGAACATGTCCCGTCATTGGAGTGGCCCTATCTTCCCATCAAGATGAGGATGCTGATAAATACCAGTAACATGTCCATGGGAAGTCCTGCCCAGCTATCCTCTCATGCAAACATCACCACGTTTGGACGGCTTGCTGCCTTACGTGGGACTTTGCTGCGGATAAAGTAAGCAGCTGAATGTCGAAGGTGGCACCGTGCTGTGTGCGTGCCGTACATCTCAAGACCGCAGCAATGAGCATCATGAAGTGATTAGGGTGACTTTCAAGAGCAGAGGTGGTTTTGGGGAGCTACACGGGGTGTTGGGGGAGAGATGATAGGAGATGGGGATCCATGTGGACGCCGATACATCAGGATGTTCCCTTTCCATCATGAAGGAGTGTCCTAGAGGGTTTTCTCAAACAAAAATGGTGTGTTTCTCTCGCACACGATGGGATGGGGCAAAATGGAAGCATTTTTTAAAAATAGGAGTTTTGGCCTTTGCTATCTAAGGAGCTCCGCCAATAATCCTAAGAAGCACCACGGGACGCCTCCACCATGGAAGCTCAGGTAGAGGATACGCAGCCGACCCCAATGATGAAGAGTCAGGACCGGAGTTCAGTTCCAGCTCTGGTGTTCTAAACCGCGTTTCCCCTGATGTTTTCTAAGCAGCCTCGTGGTGGAGCAGAATCCAGCAGCACCACCCCGGGAGAGGCTCGTCATTCTGCCGCGTGGCTTTGAACAAGCAACGCACAGACCAAGTTGGACAGTGCAGGGTCATCACTAGGGCCTTTGCAGGTGGGACGAGGGAAGGATCTGAGAGGAGGTCGTCCTGGGTCAGGGTGGCTGTGCGTCCAATGATGGTGTCCTGAGCAGAGACAGAAGAGGAGACGCAGATACAGAGGTGAAGCCACGTGGAGATGGAGGCGGACACAGGAGGGACGCGGCCACCAGCCCAGGGACGCCTGGGGCCCCTGCAGCTGAAAGACACGGGAAGGAGCCTCCCTGGAGGGAGCGCAGCCCTGGGACACCTGGACCTCAGATGTCCAGTCTCCAGGACGGGGGAGGGTGGATTCCAGTGGTTTTAAAATGCCCAGTTTGTGGTCACCTGTCGTGGGACCTGTCCTGGCAGTTGCGGGAAATAAACACACGCAGACAGGAGGAATGTTTAATCTCCCCAAGTGATTACAGCAAGAAGCCAAGAATGAGCCCCGCGGCCTCGTGATGTGGGAACACAGGAAACTTAAGAAAGTCTTGGCTAGGAACAAGACGAGCGAGCCAGGCGCAGACGATGGTGTTAAAACGACCCTGAGCTCTCCCCACGGCCCCTCCTACTCGCAAAACCTCAGGTGCTGCGGACTTCCATGCACTCACCCCATGGCTCATGGCCAGGCGGGCCGGACAGGACAAAACGCTGAGAAACAGCTCCCTTGGGGCTGAGCATCTCACACGTCCAAGCCGGAGGGGGAATCCTGCCCAGTTTCATCTGCATGTGCTCTGCTTGAACTGGCAGATGGGGGAACCCTGGTTTGCATTTTCTTTTGTGGGGGAGGGGCTGGGAACAACCACAGAGTGACAACGGACGGCTAGCTGGGGATCCTGCTGTGCCCACAGGTTGATGAGCACACCCACCAGAGGTGCAGCGGGCCATCGGGGAGCGGAACGTCTCTCCCGTTAGCAGAGCATGGCAGAGCATAATAGAGCCCGACGTGATTCCAATGAACGATGTCAGATCACGCAGGTCTTTATTGTGGGCTCAGAGGCTCACGCGTCCCTTCCTGGGACTCGGTGACAAAGTACGTGGTGACCCCTCGTCAGGAGTCTCTCTGCTGGCGAACTTTAACAAGAACTGTTTGTATGAGTTTCTCAGGGTTGCTAGAACCAACTACTGCAAACTGGGGGCTTAAACTGCAGGCATTCCCCCTCCCCTGTCCTGGAGGCGAGGTGTCTGAGGTCCAGGGGTCCCGCCATGCTGACCTAGCATGAAAGTCTGTCTGTCTATTATCTATCTATCTATCTATCTATCTATCTATCTATCTATCTATCTATCTATCTACCTACCTATCATGCACCCTTTCAATCCATCCATCCATCCATCCATCAATCCATCCATAAATCCTCCCTCCTTCCCTTCCTTATTTCCTTCCTTCCTTCTTCTTCCTTCCTTCCTTCCTTCCTTCCTTCTTTCCATTCATCCATCCATCCACCCATCCATCTATGCATCCATCCATCCACTAACTCAGGGCTTCTTCACTAGGCAGGTAGACTTAAGCAAACACGTGCATTCTGGAGTGACAGAGCCTCGGAGCTCCCCCCGCAACCCCAGAGCTGGGAAAAGCTAACCACGGTTTTGTTTCAATGAGTGACACGCTTTGGCAGCGGCCGCACTGCGTCTGTCTCAGGCGTGACAGTCACGCTCGTCTGAGATACTTGGGCGAGGTGCCTCGTTTTTCTTCCTTTGAAAGGAAGCCACCAGAAGGGCCGTGTTGGGTGTTTCAGGAACGCCGGTTTGGATACCCGAGGCGTTTTGTTCCCGTTGAAAATGTCCTGAAAGATGGCCACGGCGTAGTTCTACATCCTCAAACTGTCTCTTCGTATCAGAAGTGTCCCCACAGTGGGGACAGGCGGCTCTTGTCTGTCAGATAGGTTTTCGAGCCACCGCCTTTCACTCTGTTTCCTCCCCCCGGTAAACACTTGCGGAGGAATTAGCACGTGACCGACGTGACGGATAAAAGCAGTTGGCCAACCACTGTGGTTTAAACCCCAATTCTCAGCAAGGGGCTTCTGCACTGGGAAACATCATGGTCACCAGTGCCCCCTTACTTGGAAAATATCCTTTCATTATCCAATGCACATGATATTGACCTTAAACATACAGTAAAGCAGCCATGGAAATAGGAGGTCTCCTCCTGCCTGGAGGCACATATTTGTAGGAAGACCTTTCTGGGCTTTCCGGAGAGGCTCTGGGTTTGTTCTGGGGGGTCATGTCTTAGCTCTCTCCTTTCTCTCTGCGCCCCCACCCCTGCCAGCACCTGCCCCTAGAGGTCTTAAGATAAACTTCATAAACTAGGAAATCCGATATCCCCACCTCCCCTTGGCAGGGTTTCCTGCAAAGGCCAAATCACAACAATGACTGACTTTGAAGAATGGCGTAGAAGACTTTTTTAATTGCATTTCCATACCTGCTCTAATGTACCCAAGTCTTGTAAAGACCAATAATTTATTATTTTTAATGAGGCAGAAAGCATTTCTTTCTCTTTCTATGCTCATCGTCTGATTAGAAAGAAAAAATATATATATAATATATTTATATAAAAAGGGAGTTCCAGAGAGCAAGAGCTCTTTCATAGAAAAGGGTAAGCTGTGTTGTAGAAAACTTGTACATTAAAAAAAAAATTGGATCACTCTGGTTCTAAGCCCTTAATTGGTCAAAGTGGAGTTTGGAAGTGATGGAGGACGCCATTGAAAGATGGGTAGTGATTCTAGAATGTTCTGTCATAAAACTGAAGCGGGTTAACTAGGTGAGATAATAAGGCACTGGGCATCCGGACGCTTCCTTTTCAGTGCAGGCTCCTCAGAAACACCGCAGACCCTTGTGAACACACCAGACTGCTGTTTGCAACCCAGAAATCACGGTTTTCACCCCGATCCTGTGACACAGCCCGTGGTGTCCTGTGAACAGGAGGGGAAGCCCCCCGAGAGGCGACTCCTTCTTTCATGTCTGAACTGCTTCCTTTTCCCGAACAGCCCAGGTCAAAGTCAACAAGAACTCCAACTCCAACGGGAGGAGGAGGGTGGGCGTGGGGAGCCCTGTGCCCTGTGACAAATCCTTCCCTTGCTTCCGCTCGCCACCCCAGGGCTTTCCTTACAAACACGGCTTTGTTCTGAGCTGCTGAGCAAAGCCCGGGGTCCGTGCTCGGGGGCAGGGGTTTCAGTAGACGTGGATGTAAGTCGTTTTCGTGTCCGTGCCGAGAATGTTCTTGGCGGTGCACTTGTAGAAGCCGGTGTCTCTCTGGGTGGCCTGCTGGATGGTTAGCGAGCCCTGTGGGTGCAGGAACCGGTGGCCGTGCATGCGGGCCTGCGTCCCGGCGGTCAGGCGGGACTTGTCGGGGAGCTCCCATGTGATCTCGGCTTTGGGGATGCCCATGGCCATGCAGTTCATCTTCACGGTGCTGCCAGGCCGGGTGTAGATGACCGGCGTGGGCTCGCTGGTGATCCTGGGAGGGTAGGCGATGACGATCACGGGGAAGTTCATGACCGACGGGCCGTGCTCGCTCTCGGCCTTGCACGCGTAGGTGCCGCGGTCGAACACAGACGCTTCGCGCACGGTCAGGGTGCCATTGTCCCAGAGGGAGAAACGCCCCCGGATCTGAGGTCCCTGCAAGGCCATGCCGTTGGGGAGCGTCCAGGAGAAGCGAGCCGGCCTGCCGCCGGGGGACAGGCACTGCAGGTGCAGGGTCTCCCCGTTGATGATGCTGACCAGGTTGTGGTACTGCTTGTTCGGCTCGGGCTTCAGCCCCACCTTCAAGGAGACCAGCCTCTCCGTGTGGCCGGCGGCGTTCCGGGCCACGCAGCGGTAGGCCCCGGCGTCCACCGAGGACAGGCCGCTGATGTGCAGCATGCCGTCACTCTTGTGGTAGAAGCGGAGCAGCTGCTGGCCGCTCTGCAGCTCCGTCCCGTTGGGAAGGACCCACGTGAGAGTGGGTGTGGGGGTCCCCGCGGCCGAGCAGTTGAGACTGATGGTGTGGCCGGCCATGGCGGTGATCTTCTCGTTGACCGGGTCGTGGAAGACGGGCTTCTCCATGGGCTCCAAGACGGTGAGCTGGACAATCAGCCGCGCTTCCCCGCCTTCGTTGCGCCCGATGCAGGTGAGCTGCACGGAGTCGCTCTTCCGGAGGCTCTTGATGTCCAGCGTGCCGTTCCGGTGGATCGTGACCCGGTTCCCGTAGTAGGGGGCAGGTAGCACCACGCCTTCGGGGAAAGCCCATAACACTTTCGGGGTGGGGACGCCCTCCGCCTGGCAGTCGATGAGTTTCCGGCTGCCTCCGGCGGCGATCTCACGCACCGTGGTGATGGCGTCGGGGTTCCCGTTGATCTTGGGCGACTGCACCTTGACGTGGATCCACACGACTTTCCTGTCCTCGCCAGCGCCGTTCCTGACCACGCAGGTGTAGTTGCCGCTGTCGGCGCGCTGGGCTTTCTGGATGAGGAGCGTCCCGTCCTGATAGATCTGGTACTTCTCGGAGGAGGTGGGGATCAGCCGGTTCGTGGGCGAAAGCCACGTCACCCGGGGCGTGGGCTCCCCTTTGGCCTTGCAGCCCACGGTGACCACATCCCCGTAGGGGACGTGCACCACCGCGAACGTCTTGTTGCGGATGGCGGCCGGCTCGCTCACCACCTTGACGCGCACTGTCATCTCGTCCTTGCCCACCTGGTTTTCGGCGAAGCAGGTGTAGTCCCCCTCTTCGCGCATGCCCACCTCGTTGAAGTAGAGCGTGCCGTTGTGGAAGACCACGTAGCGCTTGGCGCGCCCGCCACTGTCGTCCGACTGCATCAAGGAGCTGACCAGGCTGCCGTCGGGGAGGCTCCAGGAGATCTCAGGGTTGGGCAGCCCCGAGGCCACGCAGTCCACTTTGAGGTCCCCGCCGTAGAAGACCCTGTGGTCGTTCTCCTCTTTGTGCTCGATCTTGGCGGGCTTCATGACCACGTTGACCTTCAGCACGACGAAGTCATCGCCCACCTTATTCCGGGCCACGCACAGGTAGTCCCCCGCGTCCCTGTCGGTGACGGACGTCACCACCAGCGTCCCGTTGTCGAACACCGTGGCTCTGGTGTCGAAGCTGAGGGAGAGAAAGACAAGGAAGAAGACGTCAGAATCCCAGCTGCTACGCCCGGCTGTGGGTCCGTGGAAGGCAGAAAAACCATGCGGGACGGAGAATTAGAAGTTCACACAGCCCACTGCTCCTGATGTTTATCCGCGGATCTTTGCAGCCTGCAGGGCCCTGCGTCCAAAAATGGACATTATTTATTTACGGCACCACAAGAACTCGCTCGTTGAGTCGGGCCTTTCGGTGGCCTGGCAACGGATTTGAGAAGGTGAAACTCAGTCAAAGACATCAGCCCTGTTGGGATAGGCATGTGACCATCAGGCACTGGCCGGGCAGCCAGGACAGACTGTATGTTAACAATCAAATCATGTGCAATGAATGAGAGTTAATCTCATAAAGAGAGGAAGGTCTGCCCTGGCGGTTGCGGCTCAGCAGGTTAAACATCAGTATGAAAACCACAGGGTCGCCAGTTCAATTCCCGGTCAGGGCACATGGCTGCATTGCGGGCGTGCAAGAGGTACCCACACAGGGATGCTTCTCTCCCTCTCTTTCTCCCTCCCTTCCCCTCTCTCTAAAAGTAAGTAAATAAAATATTTTTTAAAAAGAGAGAGATGAAGTTTTTGGTGGAAAAAGTGCTTTAGAGCCTGTTTTTAGTCTTGACGATTTTTAAAATGAGACTGTATCCCACTGTGGGATAACACACAGCAAAATGACTCTCCTGTAAGTGACGTCATTATGGTTTCACCTAGCGTTTCCATGCTAAAGTGGAATTCTTCAGAGTGTGCAATATTGGGGCAGTCTGCTTCCCTATAACCGGAAACCAAAGGGGAGTGACTTCCACCCCACCCCACCCAGATAACAGCCCCAAGCTGGCTTTCCTTCTCTCCACAAGACATGGTAAAAGTTGGACTCAGCCCTGTCCAACTCAGTTGGGTAGCTCAGTTGGTTGGAGCATCATCACAATATACCAAGGTGGTGGGTTCGATCCCCAGTCAGACCACATACAGGACTCAACCCACGAAGGCATCAGTAAGTGGAGCAGCGAATTGATTTTTCTGTCTCCCTTCCTTCTCTCCCTCTCTATCCCTAAAGATCAATCTAAAAAATTTTTACGTTGAACCCAAGCTCACACGCCTCTGAGCAAATGTTTAGAAAAGGCTTTTGTTTTAACGAGACAACATGGAAAACGTTCAAAAGCTCTTCCCGGGGCACAGGAAGTAAGTTGTCTGTAAATATTGTTGTTTCCTTGAGCAAGTCAGAGCTAATCTCGGCAAAGGACAGCGTGCCCAGATGTGGGAGGTTCCTCCTTCGTAACTGTCCAGATTGAAAGTTTCAAATCACACGTGAATTGTACCAGCTGCATGAGTGCCGGGGGGGGCTCCTATTTCATCCCTAAATACTTTCTATGCAATGCATTCATCTACGGCCGGAACTGTCTTGTAGATTTCTACAAAGAAATAAGCCTGCCTAGGACTGAAGGCCACGCCATAACCGGATGATCGTCGCTAACAGAAGCAACCACCGAAAATGATTAAAGAAAGCGTTTTGTCGGCTTTGAGTGAGAGAAATGAGGATCGTTTAATAGGTCTTGGCGTTTGAACCCCAAAATCTGTAGCGTCCCCCGTGGCCGTAAACATTTTCGAGCTTCTGTCACAGCGGTCCCTAGCCCTGGATTCTTATCAGCCACAACTGAGAAACTGAACAATGTGCCCACACACCCCTGAGTTTTCCAATTGCTGTGTTTTTCAATCGTTCCCATGTGGACGCAGGGCCAGGAGCGCAGTCTTTCCCAAGAATCACGTGGGCTGTTTCATTACACTTCACGAGGAAGATCCGTGGGCAGCATTTACTAATCACGGAGCGACAGACACGGCGGTGGGTGATTCATAGGGAGATGCTGCTAGCGTTGGTCAAAGTTGTGCGGACGATAGATACTCTTTCACGCTTCATCCTGCCTCAGCTGGGCCAAAGTCACGTGGAAACACCCCCTAGCTGCAAGATTTTCCAGGGAGAATCGGGTACGTCGCGTTCCAAACTGACCGAGCCAGGTTCCGTGCAGGGAAGGAGAAAGCACCTTCGCCCCTTTCCTGCATCGGAAAGAGCTGGGGAGACCCCGCTGGGCTGAGCCCATGCTCACCGGCCTCGCCCCCGTCCTGCGGAGGAAGGCATGCTGGCCTGCACTCCCCGCTGGGGCTGGGATGCTGGAGACACATCGTAAGCCATGGACGCTCCCTGCACTCACTTTGCAGCGCCCTTTCTTACCTCTAGACCTTGAAGTGCTTGTTCTAGAGACGCGCACTCCTGGATTTAGGGCTAAATGCCCCTGTGAGGAAGGCTGTCCTGTGCACTGCAGGGCATCGATCAGTGTCTCTGGTCTCCACCCACGAGCTGGGTACACCTCCCAATCCCAGTGGGGCCAAGAATGAGTGTGCTGATCGGTGTCCCCTGGAGGAACAGCCACGTGGTAGACAATGACTACCACACATAGATAGAGAGACAGACAGACAGACATATAGATAGATAAGTAGGTAATAGGTAGCTATATAGACAGATAAATTATAGCTAGATACGTGGATGATACACAGATAAATACATGGCAGATAGATACATAGACAGATAGGTAGGTGAGTAGATAGACAAATGATAGATAGATAACGGGTGATCAGACAGATGATAGATAATAGATAAGATACATGATAGCCCGGCTGGTGTAGCTCAGTGGATTGAGCGCGGGCTGGGAACCAGAGGGTCCCGGTTCGATTCCCAGTCGGGGCACATGCCTGGGTTGTGGGCCAGGTCCCCAGTGGGGGCCATGTGAGAGGTAACCATACATTGCTGTTTCTCCCTCCCTTCTCCTCTCTCTGAAAATAAATAAATAAAATCTTTAAAAAAAAAGACACATGATAGATACATAAATAGGTGATAAAGGGCCAGTGATGGAAAGAGAGAGAGGCAGACACATAGACAGCTGATAGATGAAAGATAGACATAGATAAATGACAAGTGAATGATCGATACAGGACAGATAGATTATCGGCACACAGATGAGATCAATGGAGGACCAGGATGATAGACACAGAGATTCCCATGCTGACAAAGGGACTGTGAACTTTGGCACTGAGGCCCTCCGATGGGGGGCGCCCTGGGCACTGGCGGGTGCTCGGCAGCCTCCCTGGTCCCCACCCACCAGGTGCCAGGACTGACCTCCCTCCCCTGAGGCACATCAGCCAGAACCCCCCTGCAGACCCTGCCAAGTATCCCCAGGGGGACAAAAGCACCCTCTGCTCTTGATCCGCGTGTCCGGGAATTGAAGACAGCGGAGCAGAAGCCAGCTCCCTTCCCGGGCAAGTCGCGTTTCAGAATTCCCCATGGGCCACGCTGGTGCTGAACTAATGCCTTCAGGTGAAGGGACAAAGCAGCACACAGGCCGGCAGGTACCGAATCTTCACGGGACGGAAAGTCCAGCCCACGGAATAAGTGTCCGTAACAACGGTAAGAACTGTGCCTGGGGCCAGCTGGGTCCTGGACTTGTCGGGGGGAGGGGGGAGTCGCTTTGTAAGTCCTATAAATGTCTAATCACTGCGGTGTGCACCTCACGCTGTAAAGTGAGAAATTAAAAAATTTAAAAAATTAAGCAACAGGGGCTGCAAAAAACGCCTTGCCCTTAATATTTTGTTTTACGCCCTTTCCTTAAAGCCATTTAAAAAGGTCGGAAGCATCTGTGCGTTTTGTACAAATTACATATTAAAATAGATTGCTTTCGTGTAATCTTATCATAGAAGATACAGTTAAAACTATAATCATTAAAACACACTATTTGGCCCTAGTGGGTGTGGCTCAGTGGATTGAGTGCCCGCCTGAGAACCAAAGGGTCGCGGGTTCGATTCCCAGTCAGGGTACAAACCTGGGTTGCAGGCCAGGTTCCCAGTAGGGGGCGTGCGAGAGGCAAACACACTTGGATGTTTCTCTCCCTCGCTTTCTCCTTCCCTTCCCCTCTCTCTAAAAACAAATAAGTAAAATATTTAAAAAGAGAAAAGGTAACTCTTTAGTTCATGTGGGGGTGTGCTAGGCAGTAAAGACCAGATTTTAAGGCGTGAAGAACAACCGCCCCCAGGCCAGCGCACACACAGAGCAACACCTGCGCGTCTCCATCCTGTAGGAGGAGACACGGTGGAGAGGTGTCTCCGGCGCGCGCGCAGGAGCGCAGCGGCTGAGCGCGCACGGGGAGCGCACGTACCTGAACAGGGAGTCGATCATCCGCTTGGAGGGCAGTCTCCAGAGGATGCGGGGCCAGGGGTCCCCGGAGGCGCTGCAGTCGAGCCGCAGGGTCCCGCCGTAGTGCACGTTGGTCCGCTGCGGGGAGGCGCCCGTGATGCGCGCGTTGGCCGCGGCGCGCCGCACCGTCAGCTGCACGGTCCTGCGCGCCGTGCCCACCAGGTTGGCCGCCACGCACTCGTAGCGCCCACTGTCCTTGGGCGCCAGGTTGCGAATGTAGAGCGTCCCGTTGGGGAAGACGAACAGGTTCCCGTGGAGGAACTGGGAAGGGCGGATCTGGGTCCCGTCCCAGAGCACCCAGCGCACGCTGGGCAGGGGCGCGGCCTTGGCGGTGCAGTGGATGTGCATGCTGAGCCCCGGGGGCAGGGAGATGTTCTCCAGCCTCTCCTGGTGGATCACCGGGGGCAGCGCCGCCACGTGCAGGCGGATGGCCAGGCTGTCGGCGCCCGCGGCGTTGCTGGCCACGCACTTGTACACGCCCCTGTCTGCAAAGGACGCCTCTTTGATGGACAGGGTGCGGTTCTCGTGCAGGGTGACCCTGCCTTCCACGGGGGACACGTTCTGCCACACCCTCCTGTCGGGGAAGATCCAGGAGATCTGGGGAGCCGGAGTCCCCTTGGCCAGACACTCCATGGCAATGGTGTCCCCCAGGTAGACGGTGACGTCCTGGTAGTGGGAGGCCAGAATCTGGGGCTGCTGCACAGCCACTGACAGCAACACCACCATCCTGTCCACACCGTGCAGGTTTTGGGCCGTGCACAGGTACTGGCCCCGGTCCTGCGGCTGCACCTGGCGGATGACGAACGTGCCGTTCTTCAGCACCTCGAAGCGTTGGACTCGGGTGTTGGGGGTCATGAGCGCTCCTGGGGGTCAAAAACAGGGACAATCAAGTTCCCGAAACAAGCGTCGTGGAGGAGAAACACCAGGACGCAAAGACCCGCCCCACCTGAGGTCCCCGGGTGGGCTGTGGGGACGCCCAGCCTGCAGCCACCATCCACCTCTGCTCGGCCAGAGTCAGCCGACACTTCTCTGTTCCGCCTGGGGGCGCTGAGCAGGAGGTGATGGTTTCGAGTGGCCTCTCCGGACAATCGACGGGACCCGTCCTCCTCCTCTTTGTCCCCACTCTTTCGAGTCTCCATGGTTTATAAAGTGGGGGCACTCCCGGGTGCCTCACACCCACCAGCATCACTGCGGCCTGCTCAGTCTGCTGTGTGTGTCCCTTCCTGGAAACACGGTCTGTGGTCCGTGTTCTCCGCCCCGTCTCTCTCTCTCTGTTCCCTGCCTGAGCCTGCGGCCACCACAATGTGACCCTGTGTATGGACGGGTGCCCCCTTCTCCAGGAACAACGAAGAACTGGCTATGGTCTCAGGAGCACTTGTGGCTGATCTGTGGGCTTTGCCACCCCTGAACAATGACCCATCCAGGGTTCAAAACCTGAAGAACCATCATGTTTAAGGCATCTTTGCTGTGTTCCTGGATCCTGGCTTACACTAAGGGCTATTTTTTTTATTTTTCATGGTGACTTCTTTCTCAGCCCGTTGCTTTATTAATTCTGCCTACGACCACAGTCCCACTTTTCGAGGGGGACTTGGAATCCCGGAAGCGCTCCTCCATCCCATTACTGAGTTTGGCTCACGTCCTTTGCCAAGGTAATGCTTCCCCTAAGTTGCCTGCACTGTCCCCCAGGATGGCTCCTCCAGGGGACAACCCTTGGATCAATGCTCTGCAGGACAGGTGTGGCTTGGCCTTCCAGGTGATGCAGCTAAGAAGTCAACCTGCTTCACGCCTGAACGGTTCTCAATGACACGTGGTCACGGGCACAGAGAGCTACCTGCTGCCCACCTGCCCCCCACCACAGGATCCTACCTCCCACTGTTGCATTTCATGATGCAGAACTGCAAGAAGACTTAGCTATTGCATTTAGTTTGGGGCAGGAGAGAAGATGCTGGTGAGGCTGGGCTAGTGTAAGGGGGTCTCCACGAAGGAGCTAATTGGGTTGCTCCAGCAGAAAAAGCTCAATAAAACCGAGGGGCTGTGACTAGAGATGTGAACACCCAGCGATTCACTCAGGCACGCAATGAGAAAGGGCTCCTTCAAAACTGGGGCTAGCTCCCCAAGACGCAGCTGGCTTGTAGAAGGGGGTTCCTGGGGCCGGAAGGAAGAAGCGTGAATGTCGACCCGTCCAGGGATGCCCAGGAACGCACAGGGTACAGAAGACCCTAAGGACCAATGCAGTCTCCCTGCGGGAGAAGGTGCCTCCCTTCGCAGGCTCAATCCTTTCAAGAATGACAAACCCGTGGGGTTGCCACGAGCCGCCTCCAGCACACGTAGGCATCACAAGGAAACACGTGACATCAGATGCAGAGAAGATCAAAGAAGTCGATCTCCCCCACGCTCCAAGCGCTTGAGGTTTGGCGTGCCTTCCACACAGGGGAGATAAGGACGCACAGGGCGCTCCCGAGGCCTTTTAGCATAAATCGTCGGTGTGTGATCAAAGCAAAAGGGAAAACAACATCTCTGATCAGACCTGAGGGTCACAGCCATGTCCAGAGAGAAGGAAAGAGAACGGCGGAAAGGGACGGCTTCCGTGGAAGCTGTAGCTTCTCAGACTTTACTTTCTTCCACCAGCTAGAAATCATCCCTGCGTTCAGAGAAAGCAGGTGCCATTCCAATGGCGCAAAGGGCTCTCTGTGCATATGGGGATGCCGCTGACTGACATGTCCCCCAAATTCTTATGCTGAAGGGCTGACCCCCAGAACCTCAGAATGGGGCTGCATTTGGGGATGCATTTCTAGAGAGTTGACTAAGGTAAAATGGGGTCCCTAGGGTGGGGTCTGATCCCACAGGACTGGGGTCCTTGTAAGAAGAGGAGCTGGGGACACAGACACACCCAGAGGGACACCCGTGTGAGGACACAGGGGGAAGACGGCCGTCCACATGCCCAGGAGAGAGGCCTCAGGGGGGGCCAGCCCTGCCCACCCCTGGGTCTCGGCCTCCAGCCTGCAGGACGGGAGGAATAAGTATCTGCAGTGAAAGCTGCCCCGTGGGTAGGATCTGTGATGGCAGCTGTAGCCAACAAATCCAACCATGTAAATCGATTCAAGTCCAAGCAATGCCTGGTGATCTCAGAACAAGGTGTATGTACCTTCACAAGCCATCAGAAGGCGCAGGGGAAGCTACCCACCCTCCCTGAACCTACACTGCCCCCTACGGGGCGGGTAGAAGACTTCCGTTGTGGGGAAAGCTAAGAGGTTCCTCTGTGAACGACCGCTAAACGGACACCGTTCCCCATGCACAGAGCCCGGCACAGGTCCCCATGGCGCCAGGAACACGTCACAGGCGTTCTAGTTCCTTACATCCACGGAGGAACATGCTTGAAGCTGGGGTCTCTGAGGTCCCCTCTTTCCCTATCAGCCTGTCTTCCGTCCCCACCATCCCCGGTTGTGCCTGAGGTCACAGACAGGAGTAGCCCCTCTTCCCACACGTCCCAGTGAAGACGCAAGCGCTCACGTGTCCTACCTGTGGAAACCTTGGTCCAGGTGACAAAAGGCTTGGGTCTCCCTGTGGCCTCACACGGCAGCATGACATCGGTCTCCGCCGTCACGGACACAGTCTGAGGGGATTTGGTGACAATCTGAGGCTTTTCCCCAAGTGTCCAGAACTTGGAGGCAGGCGGTCCGGCGGCAGAGAAGAGCTTTGAGCTGCTCTGGTGGAAGCTTCTGGAAGGAGGGCCTGCGGACGTCACGAAGGGCATGGAGCTCCGGGTGGGGTGGACCAGAGGGAGGTTCTGTACATTTGTGGTGGGTGGGGACACCGTGTGGGGACGGGGCCACAGCGGAGGTGCCGGGGGACCGAAGTCCCCGTGGCCGACGCTGTGGGAATGGATCCGGTTGTAGGGGCTCGGGTTGACGTTTCTCTCTGCCATCATTGGGGGAGGAGAGGTGGGGGCTGGGGGCTTGACAGTAACCCCCAGCTGTGGGAAAGACAGAGTCCTGTTAAAAAGGAAAGGGAATCTCCCGCCGGAATAAGGAGGCCCCCTCGCATCTGGAAGCCTGGCCACAGGCTCTCGTAGCTCGGGCAGGTTGTTACTTCCAAACACTCTGGAGTTGCCGCTGAATCGGTCAGCCCCTCGGTCAGGCAAGTGGCTAGGTTTGGAGCTGCGCCACGGGCCAGCAGGGGTGACGGGACTCGGTACTCTGGGGATCCAAGAGTGCTGACTGGCTGGCCAAATCCTCGAGGGGTATGCGGTTACGCCCGGCTTATTGGTGAAGTGACGCGGGGACTGCAAAGTCACCAGGTGCCTGAAGGGACTCGGTGTGGTCCTATGAGGTGGCCTCATGGTCCCTCCTGGGGGGACTCTGGCCGGTTGGGGGAAAACACGGACCCTCCCATCCTGGTGGTGAGGATCCGGGCCGCGTGGAAGGATGTTTTTGGACCGATCCTCCGGTGCTTCCTTTCCTGAGCCCTGCTTCGGAGTTAGCGTAAGGCCATGCTCCCTGGGAGAGGGGGTGGATAATTCCTTTGTCCTCCAGACAGGCTCCGTCCCCTCAGCTTTCCCTGGGGGTGCTTTGGCTTCTGGGGTCCCCACATAATTGAAGAAGACGTTTCCCTTGGAATCCGTTGACGTTGGGGAGGCCGTTGGCGTGAGAGGTGCGGGTTCCGGGGTGGTTCGTGCTGCAGCCGCGGGGGCTGTGGGTGGCGGTGGCGATGCTCCTGCTTCCATGGGGGCGGGAGGGCGGAGGTGCTTTCCGGGTGTCGTCCCAGAACGAGGAAGAGCTGCGGCGGTTTCAGGAAGATCCTGACCACTCGGCGTGGCTTGTGCCTGACGTGACGGGGGCGCTGCTTCCGTGGTTGAGAGAGCGGTTGAAGGAGCGACTCCTTCCCGTTGGAATAATGTAGAGGCAGCAGCAGAAGGGGCCACCGCAGAGGGAGGGTCCGCGTCCTCCCGCTCTTTCGCCAACGGGGATGCGTCCGTAAGCGTTTCCGAAGAGGTGGCGGCAGGCGTGTCTTTGTGTGGCCTCCCGGGCTGGGCTGGGCTGGGGGGGTTCCAGCCTCCAGGTCCCCGAGAGACAGAAGGAGGGGGCTCTTCCTTAAACGCCCCCGTGGTGAAGGCCTCGGGGCCTGAAGGAGATACGACAGTCATGCCTGACTCTCCAGGGACCAAACTGTCCTTTTTATCGTCATCGATGTTTGCGACACTGTCATTGTCCATTTCCTCGTTGTCGGATCCAGGCTTATGTGTGGCTGGAGCTGCCTCTTCCAAGGCATGAGGAGGTGCAGGCGTTTTGGGGGTGGTGGCCCCATACTCTGCCTTTCTAGCTATCTCCTGGGGGCCCCCAATTCTGAGAGAAACGGTTGTAGATGCAAATGAAGTTTCTGGACCGGGGGTCATGACATTGGCATGCTTATTTTCTGAAGAAGGACCGGGCCTGGATGCAGACACGGCAGAGCTCACCGTAGACACGCTGTACCGATGCTTGTTGGGTCTCTTCCCGTGTTTTCTTCGTGGGCTTCCCTTGGTTCCATGTTCTGCACGTGTCCCCACGTCCACATGGTTTGGGGTCCCAACCGTAGGCTCCGCCCAAGACGTAGGAACCAGCAACGCATCCCCGTGTTTGGGGGTCTTCCCGTCAGGCGCTTGGGTTGGTGGAGTGGAGAGAGTCTCCACTGGGGCGGACGTCGTGGGTGGGGTGTGTTTGTGCCGATGTCGGAATTTGTGGGGCCGCAACCTCCTCCTCCCGTTCGGTCTTTTCCGAGGAGAGTGGGAGGCGGGCGCCGGTGGCGTAGTGGCCTTCTGGGTGGGCATCATTGTCGCAACGGTGGTGGTGTCCTTGCCAAATAAAGAACCGAGCGTGGCTTCCGTGCCGTGCGGGCCCCCCAGTGTGGAGACAAGCAGAGTGGGGGATTCCAGGTGCTCGCTCCTCCTGTCAGGTCCTCTGGAGCTGGTCAAGTATCCCTCCACCGTCTCTCTGCCCTGGAGCAGCAGAGAATTCTTCACGGTGCCCTTTCTCCTCAGGGGCTTGCCTTGGGTGCTTAACCCAGTTTTCGCAAGCGGGGGTTTGTCCGTTGCTTCGTGTCGATGAGCGCGTGCTGGCTCCCCGGAAATGAAATCTCCAGTGGGCTCAGACGTCCTCGGCTCCACCAGGGAGAACGGAGACGTTGGAGTGAGGTGTCCAGAATCTTCTGCTTTCTCCTTATTTTCACGGGGTGGTGAATTAATCTCCGGTGCTGGGGAAACGGATGCCTCGGGCTCTGGTTCCGCCAACAAGGTAGCATCTAAAGAAGACTGGTCTTCATGGGACGTAGGCACTGGTACAGGTGTAATGTTGACTGCAGACCGTTCCTCCATGGCGGCATTATCATCCGTAGGCTCACTGGACATGGCGCCCCAGGTCTGCGGAGTAGGAGAAGATCCAGAAGGCACAAAGGATATGAGTGTCGTGGCTGCAGCCCACGTGGAGGCCACGTCAGTCAGAATCGGACCTTCAGGCATCTCGTCCTCATCGATGAATTCTTCCAGGTCTGGGCTTGTCGCTTGGGCTTCCGCCAGGGAGACGCCCGGGTGGCCTCGTTCTAGGGTCCTGCTGCTCGAGGAAATGGTACCGGAAACGTGCCGTTCCTCACCCCATGGAGACGCATCTGCCGAGGACTCGTCAGCGTTGGCTGGGATCTCCACCGGGGAGATCGAGGGAGGAGAAGCGACGGGCAAGGCGGCGGTGACGTCTAGACTCGGAGAGGGAGGCGTTGTGCTTTTCACGGCCTCAGGCCCTGCGGTTCCCTTGGGGAGATTTTTCCCGCGCACTCTGGCTAGAATACCCGCCCAGTGCTCGGGGTTGATCTGCTTGTTGGCCATGTTGATCCTTCGCCGGGACTCGAACGCCCTGCGACCTTCCGCGACGTTGCTCTCCGGTTCTTTCTCAGGGCTCTTCCAGGCTTTCAGTTTCCTCCGCCCTTTCTTGGTTTTCGTGTCCTCCTTGGCCTTGAGGAAGGTCTCTTGGTCCTTGGGATGCAGGAGTGTCCTCGCAGGGTTCTCTTCGTCCTCCGCGCCGGAGCCCCCTTCATCCTCCACGATGTCTCCTCTGAGCCTCGACGGAAGAGTCTTCCCGCCTGGGCGTCTGCCTTTTTTCGAGGACTTGCCTGGTCCTTTCTTGGTCACGGCGACCCCCACTGTGAAACGGTCAGCCCCTTGTTGGTTGACGGCCACACATCGGTAGTAGCCGCTGTCACCGACTTGTACCTTGGGGATGGACAGAGTTCCATTGGGCAACAGGTAGGCTTGCGACGCGTTGGCCAAAGGATGAATCATCCTTTTGTTCGGAAGGATCCAGCTCACCTGGGCTTCGGGTGCTGCCAGAGCATTGCAAGGCAGCATCAGGGACTCCCCGGAGTTCTTTTGAATTGTCACTGTGGCTCTCCCCGAGGGCTGAGTGGCAGGAGGCTCCACAAGAAGCCGGTAGACCGCCCGGTCCATCTCGTCCCTCACCTGAGCAATGCATTGGTACAGACCGGAGTCTGACTGCTCCGTCGCTTTGATCCTCAGCCACCCGCTGGTGAGGATGGAGAACTTGCCGTCCGGGTCCTCCATCGGACCTTTGAGGACAGAGCCGTCCGGGAGCACCCAGAGGATGGACGGACTCTCCGAAGCCTTCACGTTGCAGCTCAGCTGACACGCGGTCCCTTCCAGGACAGCCTGAGCCCCTTGCCCGGCGGCAGCCGGCTCGATCATGACCCAGCTCCTGGCCCGAGCCGGCCCTGCGTCTTTGCCGGACACGGTGAGGGAGAAGGGCGCGTAGTAAGACAGCAGCACCTTCTTGGCTGTGCTCTGGCGTCGGTTCAGTTGCAGCTGGATGGCCGGCTGCGTGACCCAGTCGGGTTCTGCCAGAATGTGGGCCCTGACGCCCGTGTAGTACAGGGCGTCCGCGTCGGTGTCCTGTCGGTAGTGGGCGGTGACCCGGGCGCCTTCGGTGACCGTGACTTCTCGGTGCAATTTCACGGGGACCTCGCTGTAATAGGCGATCAACTTCCACAGCTTCTCGTACTTGTCCCGGCTCATCGGACACTCCAGGTCCAGGCCGACGGTGGCGTTGATCTCAATCTCCTGAGAGTCCGTCTGGTTCAGCTGAAGCTTGTACACGTCCGTCGGCTTCCTGATGTCGCAGTCCAAGCTCACGGTGTTTCCGTGCTCGTCGGTCATGTTCAGGGAGATGTTCCACGGCGGGAACTGCAGGCCCTCCAGGGGCAGCTGGCTGTCACTGTCGGGGTCCTGGTCTTGCTCCTCCTCGCTGCTGCTGCGGCTGGCATTGGGTCTCAGCGGGGACTCGATGGCAGGCTTCGCACAGGCCACGTCCCTCAGCTTCTGCAGCTCCTGCTTGTGCAGCTGCTTGGGGCTGGAACACACGGCGCATAACTGGCCGCCCTCGTACGCTTTGTCTTTCTTGCACTTCAGAATCCCTGAGACAGAGAAGCAAGCAGACATGTGACAAGTTAGTGAAGCCAACAACGGCCGTGGGGTCAAGGTGCTTCCTCGGCACGAGGTTGTCCCCTGCGTGCCTTTCCATAATGATTTAGCAGCTCCGTCCCCTTGCCCTGGCGTCTTCCCTTCTGATCTGAACTCCGTTTAGCACTGCGTGTGCTAACGGCGCGGGGTTTTAGAACAACAGGACAAAGAATAATGAGTCACTTTTTTAGTGTCCTTTTCATTTTATTTATTTTTAATTTTATTTTAATTTTATTTTTAGAGAGAGGGGAAGGGAGGGAGAGAAACAGCAATGTACGGTTGCCTCTCACATGGCCCTCATGGGGACCTGGCCCGCAACCCAGGCATGTGCCCTGACTGGGAATCAAACCGGGACCCTCTGGTTCCCAGCCCGCGCTCAATCCACTGAGCTACACCAGCCAGGGCTGTACTTTTTCATTTTAATGTTTCTTTTTATCCTCATCCAAAGACTTTTTTTGGTGTCTTTTAGAGAGAAATGGAGAAAGGCAGACTGACAGAGACAGAGGGGGAAAGAGAAAGAAGGAGAAAAAGAGAGAGAGACAGAGAGAAAAATCAGTGGGAGAGAAATATCGATGGGTTGCCTCCTACATGCACGTGAATGGGGATCGAATCTGCAACCTTTTGGTACACGAGATGACACTGTAACCGACTGAGCCACCCGGCCAGGGCAGAAATGGTGTTCAACAGTGCTCTTGGCCTCTGCCCACATCTTTCCACCCCCACTGGGAATCCACCAGTGAAACCATCGTCACTTATGACGTGACGTGCTGTAAACCTTCTCGCTGGTCCTGCGGTAGCTACTTTTCCCTCCCCGACCCCAGTTTTCTATGTGACCCCAGGTGGGAGGAAGGAGCTTCCTCGGACAGGTGCGCAGATGCACGGACTGCCTTTCCCCTTACCTTTGGACCTGGCCCCTTACCTTTGGACTTGGCCTCCCACTGCACGAACCACCGCATGGCGCAGTCGCAGGCCCAGGGGTTGCCCTGCAGGTAGAGGTTCTCCAGCAGCGGCATGTTCTGCAGCATCCCGCCGGGGAGGCTGCGGATCCTGTTCTCCGCCAAGTACAGGTGCCGGATGCCGGAGAGGAGGAAGTGGCCCAGGAAGGAGAAGGTGGCGAAGGTGCCGGGGTGCAGCCGCTGCAGCCGGTTCCCCTCCAGCTGCAGCAGCCGCAGGGACGTCAAGCCCTGGAAGGCTCGTGGGTGGATGAACTCGAGCTCATTGTGGTCCATGTGCAGCCGCACCAACCCATGCAGCCCCTGCAGGGTCTGCGCGGCGATCACACGCAGCTTGTTGTAGCTGAACTTGAAAACCTGCAGAGACGGGGGCGGGACAGTGGGGCAAGGTCCCGTGGATGATTCCCAAAGCCACGACCGGGAAACAGAAGACAGAGCAAAGGCCGGGAAGGGCATGGCATAAAGCTTGTTGTTTCTTTTTTAATTTTTATCTGGAATTACCATTGACTTTCAATATGACATTAGTTTCAAGTGTACAGCATTAGTGACTCCTGGTGAGGCTAGAACCCACCTGGCTCCATGCGTGGTTATTACACCATTATTGACTCTCTTCCCTGGGCTGGACTTTCCATCCTGTGACTCTTCTGGACCCGCAAATCTGTACTTTTTAATCCCTTCACCTTTTTCACGCAGCCTGCCCCCAACGCCCAACCCTTCTGGCAACCATCACTCTGCTCCATATATTCACGCTTCTACTTCTGTTTTGTCTGTCTGGTTATTTTGTTCAACGTGTCCATGAAGTCATACGGCATCTGTCTTTGTCTGACTTATGTATTACTGATGCCCTCTCGGGTATTTTACTAGGGTATTTACTAATACCCTCTAGGTCTGTCCAGCTTGTCCCCAGCGGTAAGATTTCCTTCTTCCTCATGGCTGACTAATAGTCCACTGTGCAAGTTCACCACAGCTTGTTCATTCCCCCATCTATCAATCGACTCCTAAATTGCTTCCAAATCTTGGCTATTGTACACACCATCTTCTACAACTCAGTCACAGAAGAGACAGAAAATCTGAACAGAGTCCTAACGATACTAAAGAAATCACATCAGCAAGCTTCTTTTTAGGTCAGAGGGACGGTGTGTGATCCATCACTAGGGAGCGTGGCAGTGTTTCCCTCGTCATGGCGGGTCCCCCAAGCCCCACTTAGGAACGTCACTAAGTGCCCAGTTTTACCTGGAGGGAGCTGAGGTCTCTCAACACGCCGTCGGGAATACTCGGGATGTTGTTCCCATGCAGCATCAGCAGCTCCAGCTTGGTGAGTCCCGCGAAGGAGGCTTCTGACAGAGTCTGTATGCTATTGAACCTAAAGAAAAAGCAAGAGCAGCGAGACTCAGGAGAACTCATCCATCCCACACGGACGTGATGCCCCCGCCTTGTGAGAAACAACTCAGCCCAAAATGTCGGTTCTGAGGTCTTAACGGACGCTGTTCCCAAAACCCATGTGTGCTCTGTGCCCTTGTCCCTTGGAGGGTCCCAAGCACTGCTTTGCATTCGCCCTCGATCAGGTCAGGCCTGTTTGCTGGGAATGGTGTCAGAATGTGTGGATGGAGTCGGAGGCTGTTGAGGGAGATGCGCAGGATTTAGACTTTTAGAAGGAAGTTCAAACGGCCCCTCATTAGAAACACCACAATGATGAAAGACATAAGGCCCCCAAGAATGGAGAGAAAGGGGCCGTACTGGAAGTGGCTGTGCATATACTAAGAAACCACTCTGAGCTAAAGGACCAAAAAAAAGGAAAGAGATAAGAAAGATAGAGAGAGAGGGATAAAGAAAAAAAGAAAGAAAGAAAGAAGGAGAAAGGAAGGAAGGAAGGAAGGAAGGAAGGAAGACAGACAGAAAGGGGAAATCTTACCCTTTGTGACATCGGCGACGGAGGACCTGGAGTGTATTCCAAGTGAAATAATCCACTCAGAGAAAGACAAATACCATATGGTCTCACTCATATGTGGACGCTAAGGAACAGAATAATGGAAACAGAAGCATGGACACATGGACAGACTGACAGCTGTCACCAGGGAGGGGAAGGGGATGGGATGAACAAAGGGGAACAGGGGGAGCCAAAGAACACATATACCTGACCCACGGACATGGACAGCCGTGTGGGGCGGACCCGGGGAAGGCGGGTGGAGGCTAGGGAGAGGGAGCAAAGGGGGAAAAAACGGGGACATCTACAGTGGTGTCAACAACAAAAAATAAAGTCTTTTAGAAAACCAAAAAAGTAAAGGACCAACATATACCACAGACAGTCTCATTTCAGTAGAACAAGTTGCCATTTCGGGTAGATTATCTATGTTATTGGTCAATATTCTAGTGTGTTTTCGGTTTTGTTTTTGCGTCAAAGCCTGGACTGGAAAATCCTCATTGTTACGTTGTCACGACGCAAGGCACCCCCAAAGTGAATCCCAGAAGAACCGATTAGGAAACGAACAGAGCCTTGGCCTGGTGGCTCAGCTGGTGGGAGCATCGTCCCGGGCACCGGAAGATCACGGGTTCGATTCCCGGTCAGGGGACCTGCCTAGGGTGCAGGTTCCCTTCTCAGACAGAATGCCTCACACAGGCTCCCCATCCACGTTTCCCTCACATCAGTGTTTCCCTCTCTGTCTCAAATCAATAAACGTGTCCTCGGGCGAGGATTAAAACCACGAACTATGGACTATGGACCTCGCACTGTGGGAGGTCAGTTACGCTGTGAGTGTTTCTGCCGACATGGAACATATCTAGCCCAACTTTATTCCTTCCCTTTGCCCCCTAAATAAAAGGGAACGGGTGCGTAGAGAATTTACGTGAACAGCTCGTAGGTAAATGCAGCAAACCTGCCCACGCCAAATGTTCTCGTAAGCACCTGTGTGCCTAAACTCACTGCAGTCTTGAACTCACTAGTTGGTGAGTTCCTTCCTCTGAGAGCCTTAGTAAGCATGTTTCAGCTATACACTTTTTAAATGTTTTAGATTATTTTAAAAATGTATACTTTCATGACAGCGCAGCCACCATATCAGGTCGCCTTGTGGGTTGATGCAGTGCCTGATTTGCGTATCATTCTTTCGGATCCTGCAAGGACATCTGTTCTGGACGGGGAACACAGAAAAGAAATGTGGAGCAACATCTAAAGTTTCCTGCCAGTTTTGGAGTTTGACGCTTGTGTTTGGACTGTAAGGAAGGAAGGCCATGGTATCAGGTGAGGAGGCGGGGCTGGCAGGGAGCTGGAAGGCCACGAGAAGGGGAGAGCTTCCTTTATTCTGAGTTCCCCGAGAAGCCCACGGCGAGTTTTAAGGAAGGGAGGGATAGGAGCAGAGTCATGTGTGAAGGCAACCGTGCTGGCCACTGCAGGGAGAAGGGGCCAGAGACAGCCAAGAAAGCAGGCAGAAGACCGGGTGCCATGTGGGAGGGACGCTGCTGTCCACCGCTGTCTGTGGCCAAGACGAGGGACGCAGCAGAGAGAGGCGGGTAGAGACCTTCCGGAAGGGCTGGAGGGAAGAACCACAAGGAGAGCTAAGCGAGGGCCTTTCAAACAAAGAACACACCGCAGGAACGCCTTCCGCCCAGGTGTGAGCACACAAGTGAGCCGCCCCTTCTGCCGAGAAGGACGAGGCTGAGCGAGACAGGTGTGTGGTGGGGGGTGGGCAACTTAAAGTGATATTCGCCGTGGTGTTCTGTTGAAGATGTTGGCGACACTCCAGGGTGAGGGCGGTACCCAGCACCAGGAGAGACACCCAAATGAGCACATTCAGCTGCCAGCAGCCGACGGACTCGCGGAGGAAAGCCCCGGTGGGTAAAGATCGTCTGCAAGACCCCAGGAGTAAAGACGAGCAGAGAGGCCAGGAGGAGGAAGGTGGGGAGACAGAGGAGGTGCAAGCCAAGGGCCCCATCTCCCCAAAGTAGGTGCCATGTCTGCTCAAGAGCCTGGCCGACTGTACCTTCTTTCTGTACTTGCTGTTAGCAGTCACCAGAGAGCTACAGACGAAGAGACGTTTCTCAAACAGATCAACGCTCATGCCCTGGCCAGGATGTCCCCACAGTGGCCGTGAGTGAATCCTGTCTGCGTCCAAAAACCAGCAGCAGTACAGGGAGTGGCTTTCTCAGCGGCTGACGGGCTGTCCCTGGCTACGGAACCGACTGACGGAGCTGTTTTCTCTCGCATCAGAGATACGTGCAAAACTGCTTCAGGGACACCAGGCCGTATCACAAAGCAAAATGTAAAAAAAAAAAAAAAAAAAAAAAAATAGAAGAGTGCTCTGCATATTTCGGGAATTCCAAAAAGATAGTGTCAAAACTCAGTTGTATTTTTTTGAGATTTATTTATTTATTTATTTATTTTTAGAGAGAAGAGAAGGGAGGGAGAAAGAGCAATGTATGGTTGCCCCTCACATGGCCCTCACCGGGGACCTGGCCTGCAACCCAGGCATGTGTCCCGACTGGGAATCGAACCGGGACCCTCTGGTTCCCAGCCCGCGCTCAATCCACTGAGCCACACCAGCCGGGCTCAAAACTCAGTTTTAATCAAGGGGAACACATGTGAAGGTGTATAAATTAGACTCTAAGTGGATGTTTTTATTTTGTTTGCTCAAAAACATTTGGAGAGTAAAATATATATTTTTTCAATTTTAGGGCTATCCAAACAGGAAAGAGCCAATCTCGTTCTAAATCCTGACTGGGGATTCTAAGAACATCTGTGTGGGGGAAAAATATTTCATTAGTGCTCTGCCAATAATCCTCCATTCCTTGAGAGTTTTCTCTTCTTCCCATAATTGGTAAAAGACAAGCTATCGAAACTCAAGTTGGGTCTGTACTGAACACGATCCTTATTTCTCCCCCAACGAAAATGCATGATGCCAGCCTCATTCCCTACTTTGAGACTAGTTTTTCTGTGAGATTATAAATGTAACTCAAAAACGAGGCACGTGGATCCGCGTTACAAATCAAGCCAGATGGAAATAATATATTCCATGCATATGCAGTGAGGCTGTTCCTTATTTTTTTCTTTTATTTTTAATGTCATGCAAAAGCATCTCGAGGGATAAAATGCTCATCTGGGTCCTCATAAACGGTAAGATTGCGGGAGGGAAACTGCTGTAGATATTAATATTCCTGGTTCTGGCGCACTTCCTCTTGCTGCCCCCAAGGAGCTATTATCTTTGTGGCTGGGTTTTCAGACAGTCCAATATTCAACTTTCCCAAGATTGTATTCGGTCATGACTTAGTGGCCTGTTGCTTTGGATTAAGGAAGTTTCTGTCTTATTGTATTAACTTCCCATTATTTTATTCTACTTCTGGACTTTAAAGTAAAAAAAAAAATAGGTGCTGGCTGGTGTAGCTCAGTGGATTGAGCAGCAGCTCAAACAAAGGGTTCAATTCCCAGTCAGGGCACATGCCTGGGTTGTGGGCCAGGCTCCCAGTAGGGGGCGCATGAGGGGCAACCACACATGGATGTTTCTCTCCCTTCTCCTCGGTCTAAAAATAAATTTTAAAAAATCTTTAAGTTAAAAAAAAAAAAGCAACACGATTTTTTTTTAAATTCTGTACATTAAGGTGTAAATCTCGTGTTCCTGGATTTAAGTTTGACTTTAGTTTTCTAGATGATCAAAAGTAATAAGTGCAACCTGTCTGGTGTAGCTCAGAGGATTGAGCGCGGGCTGGGAACCAAAGGGTCACTGGTTCAATTCCCAGTCAGAGCACATGCCTGGGTTGCGGGTGAGGGCCCTGTGAGAGGGAACCATACATTGCTATTTCTCTCCCTCTCTGTCTCCCTCCCTTCCCCTCTCTCTAAAAATAAATAAAATCTTAAAAAAAAAGTAATAAGTGCAAAGGATTCTTTACAGTGAAAATTGTACAAAAGTACCTGTAACTCAGAGCAACTCCCATTTATGGATATAATACACCTTGAATCTGGGTGAATAAAATAAAATTTTAAACCATAAAGATTCTATCTGGAGTGCATCATTAAAATATCTCTTCCATAGACTGGCATTTGAAATAGGGAAAATCTTAAAGAATTCTTTTACTTCCTGGAAGACACACTCGCCTCACCTCCATCTGTTACAAAACTTCAGAGATGTCTATTATTGTGTTCCATCCTTCCTTAACCGTTTCTGAAGGCTACCTAAATAATATTCTTCTATGTATGCATGCGCGGTGAGCTTGGTATTGACAACATCGCAAGAAACGGTTGTCAAGGAAACGGTCTGTACCGTCGAAGTGCGTCGCGACGCTTTGCTATTCAGCTTTATCACGGTGGCCGCAGCTGATGGAGACATTCAGGTAACTGCCGGGATGCAACGCATTTAGTAGTTAAAAGCCCGCCCAGGAGCCCGCAGTTGTAGAAGGAGTGAAGGAGCAGACGCGTTCAGAGGCGCGCATGCATGCATGCATGGGAGGCGAACGGGCGCAGGGACAACGTGGTACCCACCCGAGGTTGATTCTTTCCACCTGCGGAGAGATCCCGGCGGGCACCGTCGCCAGGGAGCGGAAGGTGCAGTGCACTTCGCTGGGCACGTAGCAGGCGCACGGGCGCGGACAGGGGCGCGCAGCCGGAGGGCGCGCCCAGACCACGATCAGCACCACGGACAGGGCTCGCCAGGGCGCCCACGGTGGCATCTCGCCGGGGTGCGTGGTCCCTGGAAACCTGCGGGGGAGGGGCGGCCACGAAACCAGACGCGCGGACGGTCGGGGAGCCCTATCCTGGGCTTCAGCACACGGCAGAATCCGGCCTCATGGTTCGCAGCTTCCCAAGACCTGCAACGATAGGTTTTCGCCACGCTTAAAATGTTTCAGTCGAAAAGCTGAAACATATTTTCTTTTCTTTTCCTTTTTTTGCTGTTAAGGCTCATCCCTGATATAGAACATAAGCTTAATTTCTACCTTTGGTACTCCGGTTTGGAAATGTCACTACGGTATGGGGGAGGGTACGGAAGAGCGTGAAAGCGAGGGAATCATGTGTCTGTCTTTTGCATTCAATGACTCATTCTATGCTGTGTACATTTAAATAAATCTTGCCCGGAAGGTCATCATTACCAGGATTTCTTTCCTGGTAATGCCAGGCATGAAGGTTTTTGTTCTATCTCAAAGTGCTCAAAGTCGCGTTCACTACAGCGAAATTCGTTGTCCTTGGTGGGTTTGCTATTATTCTTAATTTTAAGTTTCTGGGAAGAGGCAAAGGCCTGCTGTCAGGAGGGAGCGTCCTTTTTTATTTTATTTTTCCTTGGAAGAGGAACTCTGGGGAAACGTCGGTAAAATCTGCCACGGCATAAAGAGGAAAAGAATACCTGATAACGTAGGTTCAGGGGAACACCCACAGCAAGAAAGGATGAGTGGGGTCAAAATTAAAAAGTAACAAAGGAAGAAAGTCATAAAGTGAGAGAGAAAGACAGAGAGAGGGAGGAAGGGAGAGAGAGAAAGAGAGAGACAGGAGAAGGAAGGAAGGAAGGAAGGGGAAAAGAAAGGAAGAAAAGAAAGAAAAAGAAAGAAGAAAAGAAAGAAAGAAAGAAAGAAAAGAAAGCAAGAAAGAAATAAAGGGAGGAAGGAAGAAAGAAGGAGAGAAGGGAATTCCAGCTGCCCCTTGTATGACATCGGCTACTTTCTCTACAAAGTCAGCGATTCTATTTTCCCGTCCTGGGCACATTTCATCACTCCCGTTTTTTCTCGTCTCTCCAATGAAGTTTAGGTAAAAACAGTCATCCCCATGGAGAGTAAAAGGCACCCCAGGAAATCCTCTCCTCTCCATTCGCCCCTGCTCTGGGAAAGAGCCCACTGCTGGCAACAAACTCGACACTAGCTCAGCAGGTTAGCGCACACCCCAAACCCCTAGCGTCTGCCCCCCTTCCTTGCCTGGCCTCCGCGTATAGTCTGCTAAGCCCCGGCTCGTCTGCCCTTTGCGGCTGCTCCTAAGGAGCCGACGAAGCAGGCAGCTTTGCGCGGAGCAAGCCCACGCTCCACCTCTGCGCTCTGGAACCAAATGCTCAGCTCCGCAGAGAGGAGTTTCCTGACTGGCCTGAGCCCAGGCCTCCCCGCCCCCCCCCGCCTGCGCGCTGGACTTGGGCCCCGGGCTCGTGCCAAGGGCATCCCGGCTCGCGCCCCGCGTCTGCAGGCGGACCTGGCCTGGGCGTCCCGCTGCCTTCCTCCCGGGTCCTCCCCCGGCCCGAAGGCACGCGCCGCAGGGGACCCTAGCCCCGGGCCCGCGAGGGAAACCACCCGGAGCCTGCAAGGCCGCCGGGTGCGGGCTACAAAACTTGGAAAACTGCTCTACACACGCCCGGGGCGAAGAGCCTGGAGCGGCCAGGCGCGCAGCCCTGACCCCCCTGGCTGGCTTCCAGCGCCCCATTCGAAGCGCCCCGCCGGCGGCGCGGAGAAATAGGAGCTTCCGGGAACGTGGCTCGGGTTTCCCCTTGGATCCCCTGGGAGCTGGACACCAAAAGCCGCCCTCCCCAGATGATGAGTTCTGCAGCCCCCGCGGGGCTCAGCCCACCGCGGGCCGCGGGTCTCCGCGTATCCGGGGAACGGGTGGGAGGAGGAGGAGGCTTTGAGCGCCAGGAGCCAGCGGAGCTGGGGAGGAGGCCCCGCAGCTGAACTTCCCCCACCAACGCAGGGGCGCAATTGGTTTCCCTGGGGGATCCCATGAGTGGTTTCCTGGAAATCAGGAGTGGAGGGGTTAGGGGTCTCCAAGGGGAGGCAGGGAGGAGGAACTGAGAAGGGTCGGATTTCCTCAGACCTAGCCAACCCGCCCTCCTGCCAGACTCCGTCAGCTTCCCTCCTGAATGGCAACTGGCCCCCAGTCCCTAAAAATTGTGCACGAACAGTGGACTGTACCTCTTGGCCTTCACGCCCCTCCTCCCCTTCTTTCCCTCCGCCACCCCCCAGTTCTCTGCACCGCTTGCAGAAAGTGACAGTGTCCCGCCACCGGGGGCCCAGGTTGCTCTCGGACCTCACCTGTCCTTCCGAGGCCGCGACCCGCGAGAGCGGTGCACCCTGAGTGGGCACGGGACCGGAGCGCGGGAGTCAGCGCCCGGAGTCCGCCGGAGCCATGCCCTTCCCGGGGCTGGGGGCGAGGTGACACCGCTTCCCAACGCGGCACGGCGAGCCGACGCCCTTTTATTCCCGTCGCCGAGAGTCTTCTCGAGTCCACGCCTCGGCCCACCCCCACCCTGCCCCACCCGAGGGAGCCGGGCGCGGGCGCGAGCCCAGGGACCCTGGCCGCGCCGCTGTGCGCTCAGCCCTCCTCTCGCCTCTTCATCGCGCCTGGTCCCGGGTGGGCACGCCTCTCCCACTCCCGCTGGAAGAAGGGCAGGCGCCCAAGGCGCGGCTTTGGGAAAGGCTATTCCTGCTCGCAGAGAAAGTCCTGGGACCCGAGTGGAGGGGGGACGCAGGGAGCGGGGAGAGCCACCCCAGCGCCTGCACCCCGAGCGCTCTTCCCAGCAGCGCTGGAGAGAGTTTCCTTCCTTTCGGGGGAAGAGAGAAGCAACAGGGTTTGCACTCTTGCGAGAAGAACGAAGTTGCCTCTGGCAGTGCCTCGCAACCTCAGTGCGGGCGGGAGCCGGCTGCGCCCCGCCAGCCAGCGTCCCCTGCGCGGCAGGCCCGGCTGCAACGTGAGACCCATGCCACGCCCTCCCGCCTTTCCGTGGCTCCTGGCTGCCTGCTTCCCCCACGGCTGCCAGAGTCCTCCTGCCAAAAAGGTGGAACTTCTTTCTTCCTTCGGCTTGGAGAGCCTGCGGGGGCAGGGCCAGCCTTGGGAGGTTTGGGGGGGCCTGGTGGGACCAGCTGGGGGGCAGCGGGAAGGGCGTGGGGGGAGGGGGAGAGAAGAGGCGCGCTGCTGACCCCAAAGGGGAGGCCAGAGGAGGAGGTCACCTGGCTTCCAGGGAGGAGGCCTGAGGAAGGTGGGGAGGGGTCGGGTGGGGGCAGTCATCAGAGCGCCCACGTGGGACCGAAGGACACAGCCACGGAGAAGAGGGACAGCAGAGGTGCCCAAGCAGCACCGCGCAGGACAGGAACTGCTGCGGGCGCAAGGCTGGGCCAGGGGCCTGAGATGTGGCCGGAAAGGAACCGCAGGATGAGTCCTCTCTCCGTGCGGGATGCACCACCTTCTAGAAGGGTCCAGGAATTCCTCCTTGCCCTTCTGCCGGGCAGGGTTTCCAGGGTCCACCAGCAATAGATGTTGGTTCCTCAGTCAGTCACTTCACTTCTGCAGCTTTATTTGTTCAGTAACCTGTGTTGATGTATCTCCAGAAACTACTTTTAGGCACCGTCTTTCTTGGGATGCCCAACACTCATTAAATTTTTTTTAAAAGCTGTCCCCAGAATATATATGCTCTTATCTTTGTACATGACCTTGACATGCAGGTGCTGAACTAAACTGGTAAGTCCAGTCACCCCCGGCCACGTGCCTGTCCTTTAGGGCCTTCAAGTCATTGGGGGACCGGTCGAGTGGGTATGACCCTTAGGAATAGAGAATCGCTGGACCCTTAGGCATTCTGACTCTTCTGGAGGGGAGTTGAATATTCCTAGTGACGTGGTGGAAGGCCACGGAATTACGTGGCTCTTTGCTTCATGGGGATTGGAGATTTTGCTCCCAAGACCTGTGAGCACGGTGTTCCCCACTGTTGCCCAGCTCACGTGACGGGGGAAGGGCTGCCCCTCAAAATTCCAGAATCAGTGGAGACAGACAAATAATAAAAAGAGGTCAGCACAGGAAATGCTTCCTTGCATAGCTGGAAACTCCCAGGGGCGGACGCATCTCTGTTTGAGCAGAAGCAGACTTTTAGGAACAGAGCAAGTGAGACTTGCCCCCAGGCTGCGGTTAAATGACAGTCCAGGCTACTGGTTCTGTCTCGGAAAATGAGGGGGAATTTTTGGTTTGGTTTGTTCGTACCTACCATGGTCAGGAGACATCTCCTGCTCTGTTGCAATTTTTATTTTGCTTCCAGATAAAATGCTTCCAGATTTTCTCCACAGCATATTTTGAAATGGAACAGCGTGAAGAAAAAAAATAATAATAAGAGATACATGTTGGGGAACTCTCCCGATCTGCCAAGCACTGTTGAATTAGTTCTGCAAAATCGGGTGGAGGGAGTCACGCTCAGCAACCTACAGAAAGAGCGCCCCGGAGAGGCGTGAACTCCGTCTGACCCGTCGTGGGCACAAGCGAAAAGGGATTCCTGGGCAAGACGGAAGCGATTTATCCCTCGCTGCCTGTTCTCTGAGCCGGAAGGATCGATGACAAGGCAAGTCGGAGAGACGTGGTCATCCCACTGTGTCCGCCTTCCGCCTGGTACCGAACCCAGGGCGGGGGCTGCTGTACCACGCAGGCCAGCGGCAGGCAGAAGGCGGCGTCCACACCTTCAGACACGTCTCTCCAAAGACCTCAGCTCTGAAGGGTGACGCGGCCCCCGCCGAGACCCGTCTTGCTTCTCAAAATAAAAACGGCACACAGTCTCGATTGGGGCCCGAAGAGACGGATTTCGGAAAGACGTCCCCTCAGTGATGTCTGCGGAACGGCCTCCACGGGGTGAATGAAGACTGTTGTTTCTGACAGTGCAGTTGGCTCTGTGTTCCCGCTGGCTGCACTTCCTACAAGCAAGCTGTCTGCAGGAATAAATCTGAGGAGCTTCTGGGGGCTGTCCCAAGAAAAGCAGGAGCCGGGATACCAGCCTCTCATGGAAGGCTGTGTTTGAGCCCTAAAGGCGGCCGAGACCTGGCTTGTCAGCGGGTCTCCTAAGGACATTCCCCGGGGCAAGTGTCTGACCTGTGGACACCTTGAGGACCCCTGGTAAGGTCATTTCTACTCTAGGGGCAGGGTTCTTTCATGCATTGCAAGGAGCGGCCTCCTGCACAGACGAGAGAGGACTCAATGAAGAGAGTTTAAGTCACGTCGAAAAGAGACCAGAGGGAATAAGTTCCTGTGTCTCGTGACCTTGAACTCTCCCTGCCTCTGGGGAAAAAGAGGCACAGGATTTCTCCAGCTGTACATACAGGTGCGTGGGTGTCCGCAGAGACTCAATTCAGAATGGCGTGCGCATCCGCCGCAACTCCAGTCAAAGCCTGCTGTTTAAACGTGTGAATAGGACTTATTTGTGAATGAAGCTCCTTGAGCTTCTGCTGTGTGTCTTACGAGGAGGAAATAACAAAGGGAATATGAAATAGAGACTGCCTTCCCACTTTGATATTACCTCTAGGAGTGTCTTGGGGTTCTAGTAACAAATGACCACACAATTGGGGGGGCTGGCCACCTCACAAATTCACCCTCCCCCGTCCTGGAGAGCAGATGTCTGAAGTCCAGGGGTCCCAGGGCTGCGCTCCCCCCACAGGCTCCAGGGAGGGTCCTTCCGACCTCTTCCAGCTCCGGGGGCTCCAGGCGTCCCTGGGCTGGTGGCCGCGTCCCTCCCGTCTCTGCCTCCGTCTCCATGTGGCTTCTCCTCCATGTCTGCGTCTCCTCTTCTGTCTGTTCTCAGGACACGGTCATTGAACATAAGGCCCCCCTGACCCAGGACGACCTCCTCTCAGATCCTTCACTGAGTCTCATCGGTAAAGGTCCTGTTTCCCAAGAAGTTCCAGTCCACAGGTCCTGTGAGTTAGACATCTATATATAGTTTTGGGGAGATTAAATTCAACCCCAAACACCTGGGTCCTTCCTTCCTTCTGTCCTGCACAATCTCACCTTTTCATCAGCAGTACTTGGGACGTGAATCCTGAACACCTGCTCAGAGGAAACCACACACAGCAGTCGAAGGGGATCCCTCCTCTCAGGAACACATCACCCCAGGAGCGACAGGCTGTCTGGCTGCTTCTGAACTAGCGTGTGCTGACTGCAACGAAGAATAAACTGCCCTCTGAACCCCATCATCTGAACCCCAAGACAGACATCGGACCTGCAGGACGGTCGGATGCCAAGTCTGTGCTGTTGAAGCCATACTGTTTGTTAGCGCAGCAAAGAGAAAGCTCCCAGCGGGCTCCTCTGCAACCATGTTTGCTCGCGAAGCGTGGTCTCAACACGGCTATGAGAATATGTCACACCCCGAACATGCATAATCCTCTCATCTGCACGCACAGGGGACACGTCGACACCCTTTCCTCATTGTCTAATTCCAGGGCACTTCCATCATCCCCAGAGGAGATCCTTCTGGAAGTCACTTGTCATTATTCTCATTCTTTCCTCCCCCTGACGAGACGGCCACTGTGGCGCTTTCTGTCTCTGTGGATTCACCTGTTTGCCACATTTTATGTAGAGGGAATCCTAGAACATGCGCCTTTGTGTCTGGCTTTTTTCACAGTCAGAACCTCACCCTTGTTCATGGCTGCGTAATATTCCACAGTGTGGATGGACCCCCTGACCTTATGTTTATTTATTCATCCATGGGTGGCCAGGAAAATTTAAGTATACTGATTTTTAGAAAATAGGCAAAGGTCTCAGGCTATGTTTTGAACCGATGGAAAGAGTCATGGGTGGGGCATGTCAGGAAATGAGCACCTGTGGGTGTGACCCACACAACACCTGAGAATGACCCGGGCACCACGGTTCTTGTGTCGAGTTTGCCCTATGTTATCTTCTCCCCGTCTAATTTCATCAGCCCCCGATTCTCAACAGGACTGCTGACATCCAAGTCTTGCTTCTGACCTGAGGGTCCCCCAGTCCACGGGGCAGCATAAATCTAACTGTGATAGTCCCCAGCCGGGGACTTTGCCATCAAACGTCCTTTCTTCTAAAACAAACAAACAAAAAAGTGCTTATGAAAGCCTCGAGTGCAAACTAGATTGCGTAACTGGAGTAAAAGAAGGTAATTTGACAACATAATCTGAGCCCATGTTTCTGCAAGTCCCGGGGAGGCAGGGGAGGGGGAGTGGAAATTGCACTTGAATGAGAGTCTTACACTGTGAGATCGATGTTGTAAAGGTGGCATCCACTGTCTCCTCGCGTGCTGTGCACTGGTATGTAAGAGGTGCTGCCTTTCTTTATTAGCCAAATGTTCTGTGTTCTTGAGTGCCACGCCGTGCGTTTCTGTTATATAAGCAACCGTTTCCAGGAGCGATGAAACTGTTCAGGGCTTTTGAGTCAGTTAAAGCAAGGAATGTGTTCATCCATCAGCGGGAACCCTGGGGCCAGATCACTGATTCTACACCTGGAACGTTACATTTCCTTCTTCTTTTCCCTTTTTTTTTTGGGAAGGGCTACGGATACAAGTTCCATGCATCCCGCACGTGTGGGAACGGTCGTCTGCGTGTGCCGTGGAAGTGGCTGCCTGAATTGTAAATAAAAAGACGGCGCAATCACGGGGGTCACCTGGATGCAGGGAGACCAGGGGCAGATGCAGAAGTCGTGATCTGCCCCTTCTCTGGCTTTCGTCACGAAGGGCACTAGAAACACAGGGACAGGACAGATGCGGGCTGCCATCAAAGGCAACGGCAGAGACAGCAGATAACACTGTGCTCTCAAAGGCAATAAATGTGGCCCTGGCCCGGGAGCTCAGCTGGCCACAGCACCATGCCCATATGCCAAGGTTGCGGGTTCAATCCCTAGTCAGGCTGCATGCAATGAATGTGTCAATAATTGGAACAGCCAATCAATGTTTATCTCTCCCTTCTCTCTCTCTCTCTCAAATAAAAAAACCCCAATAAGTTAAAAAATATTAAAACAGGAAACAAATTGAGTAGGGACATTTCCTATGTGGTGATATATGGTCCATCAGATTTGATCACTCCATCAATGGCTAAATTAATTACACCACGTCCTTTCCAAGTGCCAGGTGATACTCAATTAGTTTAAAGCCTTCCGTGGTAGAAGCTTGATTCTTTTGGAGACAGGTGCGCTGCACACTCTGGCCAACTCTGGTACCCCGAAATCCACCTCTTTGTAACTTCTGTGGGTCACAGGTACGTCCTGAAGGGCCGCGCAGAACATCTCTGGTATTTCATATACATGGCGGCCCTTGAAATGTTACATTTCTTTTCTTTACAATAAATGCGTGCTTGTGCATGTCACAGTCTATACCCTTGCCCAACAGAGGACTCTGTGCTCATGAGTATCCAGGTGAGTCCAGGTAGCAGGGAGGGGCTTTTGTTTACCCCTCAGCGAAGACAGGTCAATGTCATAGTGCAGTGTTTCACCGGGGCAGGTGTGTCTCACGACCGATTCCCATCGAGTCCAGTGCAGATTTGTGTGAAAGGTTTTCGAGGCGCCCCCTGATGTCTGCCCACCAGGTGCAGACAGCATCCTTATAAACGGGAGGCGGCAGGCTCGAAGCGAGAAGAAGGAAGTGTGTCCAGAGGCACAGAGGGTGGGGTGAGGGGAGGAGGATGGGCCAGGAGCCAAGGCTCACAGGTAACTCACACCTTCAGTTTAGGGCGGTCCCGTTCCGAACGGTGAGAACGTAAATGCGTGTGGTTTCAAGCCGATAAGCGCAAGGCGATTTGATCCAGCAGCCCGAGGAGAAGAACCCACTTAAACAGCGCCGTACGTAATGAGAAGAATGCACCACAGGCCCTTTGCACAGGTCAGCCTCTCTGCCTAGAGACCTCTCTCTCGGACGCTGAATGGAGTATTTGCTAACTCTGCTCATCACGCCACTGGCCATTTGCATTTGGAGACGTCCAGGCTAAGGGGGCTGGTATCGGAGCAAATATTGATGACTCTTTAGCATCAGTAGGATGATGATGACGATGGTGTGGATTGTGGTGATAGTGATGATGATGATGATGATGGTGATGATGCTGATGATGCTGATAATGTTGACGGTAATCGTGGCGGTGGTGATGATTTATTTTGGTGGCAGAATGTCCGTGTCTGCCTCTCCTACCCACCCAAGGTCAAGTCTGCTTGCCACGCAGCCTGCGCCTCACTCAGCACTTCCATCCGCCTTCTCGAGGCCACGATGCTGACCGGCCGAGCCGCACCACGGGGCCGACCGGAAGCCGAGGCTTTTCTTTGAAAGCAGAAATGCGGACCAAACGCGTTTCTAAGCTCCCTCTCCATCTGTGATACTGAAATAGGCATCCTATCTCTCTTTGATCATTTCCAGCCCCGTGCCTTCTGGGGGTTTTGCAAGTATGTTCTGGGCATTTGCAAACTATTATGTGACAAGCGCTCGGAAAATAAAAGTGACATCAGTTCAAAGGACTCCTTCTTTTCTGTCTTGGCACTGGCGTCAGGGGTAACCTTTGATGATAGAGAAACCCTTCGGAACGTTAACCCAGCTACATCCAAGGGGGAAAAAAGATGACATTCTTAGAAATTTTTATTTGAACGGTTCTTACAAAAAAAAATCTTCAGTGATTTTACTATAATAAAATATACCATAAATGCAAAACATGACAGCTTTCCGCTAAAATAATGCAAATGATGAGTATTGATTACAACCAGAAGACATATTTTGGAGAGGATGGTAAACCATGCTCTAACAAAAAAGTTATTTAAAAAGTTAATAGAAGGAAGCAACTGTATCTACTTATACCATTTGGGCAGCGACTATGAAAAAACCAGCCATTCAGGGCTAAGACACATTTTTACCGTCACTAAGAAGGTAGATTAAAAGGAGGGGAAAAACTGCTGGTTTAAAAAAATAATCTAATCAGAGGAGTTTTAAATTGAGTGAAGCAGGTGGCAAGTAGCCATTCATGAACTTGCTCCACTTCCTGGAAGACAAAGGCCAAAAGAAAGCCAATTTCCAAATTAAAAAATAAAACCTTAGCTGGAAGAATGTCTCCTATTTAAAAAAAAAAAAAATTTTTTTTTGTGAGTTGTGCCTACTCGGCCAGATACTGATGATTGGGGAATTTGTGGCTGCAAATTGTTAACATATAATTTGTTTTTTCAATTCCACATGGTGCCCTGGAATTGGAATAGACACTTTTTTGGGGTTTAGCTTCAGTTTCGGATAAAAAAGAAAACTGATGACCCATCAAAGGCGTCTTTCTCAATATTGTTTACTTTGAAAGAGGTTTAAGGTTCCTTTTTGGCTCATAATTTCTCCTGCATTAAATTACAGGGTTGGGAGAGTAAGTATCTATTAAAGAAATCTAAAAAAAAAAAAAAAAAAGAAAGAAATCCCATGAAAAGTGTGGATGTACTCTCTAGGCATGCAGAGATTGTTCTGGGATGAGTGTGTTTCATGGATGGACTGCCAGCTAAGAGCTTCTTAATATAAAATTGGTACCTTCTAATTTTAGCATGCATGATGCCTTGCAGTAAGAAAACCCATAATATGAGGGTAGGAGATGGGGGTGGTTGGGGTGGGGGGAAAATGGAGACAACTGTACTTGTACCACAATCAAGAATATGTTTTAAAAAATAAAGGAAAGCCGTAACATAAGGATCTGAGAAGTCTTCATACCCAAGCGCTGCTAAAGGTTGATGTGCATTGAATCACCCAGGGATCTTTAAGATTTTATTTATTTATTTTAGAGAGAGGGGAAGGGAGGGAGACAGAGAGGGAAAGAAACAGAAATGTATGGCTGCCTCTCACATGCCCCCCACTGGGGACCTGGCCTGCAACCTAGGCACGTGCCCTGACTGGGAATTGAACCGGCGACCCTTTGGTTCGCAGGCCTGTGCTCAATCCATTGAGCTACACCAGCCAGGATTCACCCAGGGATCTTGTTACACTGCCGTTCTGGTTCAGGAGCTCCGAGGTGGGCTCCCAAATGCAGGGAATGTTGATGTTTTGTGTCCACAGACCACCCTTTGGGGAGGAAGACCACTGAGCCGGACACTCCAAGGGCCGCACCTGGTACTGGACGCGTCGTTGAGCTCTCTAGGTAGTGCTAGTGTGCCGTCAGAATCAAACACACCCAGCTTTCCACGGGCGTCCGGGTTTCCCAAAGAACAGACATCGATGGCGGGGTCATGGGACTTAGAACCTACGCATTGCAACCAACTGAAAACTTGGAAACCTCAACCTGCCTCCCCGATGGCTGGGCTTGGGGATGATTCTCCACCACCTCGATCCAATGGACTTGGATGGATTTAAACAAGGACATGCTAACGATGGGAGAGCGGAGGAAATTCCATCACCACTTCATGCTTGACCAACCAAGAAGAAGCCATTTTTCAATCTTGATGGACATTGGAAGCAGTGGGGAGCGTGGAGGAGAGAAGGCAGACAGACACACAGACAGTGACAACATGAACTTTCTGACAGGCATACGCGGCGTGCCCGCCTACACAAGAGACCCTCACAGAGTGGTGTTTTCTGTAAGAAGGATGAGCCATGTACACTTCCGATACACCCACTCCACTTCATCAAGGTGTGTTCTGTCTCTAAAGGAACTTCCTGAAGAGCCGGAGAACCTGGCTGAAGTGCTCCTGGCAGCCACCACGCAATAAGATCAGTCCGAAGGCTTCTTCCTTCTCAGAGCAGCTCCCGGAGACCCACGAGTTTCCCGCAGTCTGCGTTAGGGGAGCGTGGAAGAGCCGGGGGTGGCGAGAAGACAGCCCAGGGCTTCGGCCCGTGTTGCCTCTTTACAGATCAGTGGTGCAGGGCCGTCCAAAACTCTGTACTTCTGGAAACAAAGGATTTTTTTTCCCCACAGTTTCAAGGGCGTTGCGGGAAGATGAGAGAGAGATTTGTAGAGTTCGTGCCGTAGAGATATGTCACGTGAAGGAATAACTTTTGGCCCCTTCTAGGAAGCACCAGGAAAACACACCCCACGCTGCGTCCTGGATCCAGAATTGAGCGGGGAGGTCAGCTTGGGTTCCCCTGCATGCCACGGCCTGATTGGTGTTAGAACAAAGTCACACGCGTTCCTGGTGCCTCCTCATCCTTAAGAAGCGATTCCTTCTTCAATGGGGTTGCCACTTTCCTTCCTTTATATCCCTGTGTTTACAGGGAGGTGAAAAAAAATTTTTTTAATGGAATAAAAAAAAAAAAAGAAAGAAAAAATCAAGAAAAAAATTTTTCTAGCCAAGATCCTGTTTCACAGGAGTCTCCATGTATTTAGACGTTGAAAGAACTCCAAGATCCTGATTGGAACAGAAGAAGAAAAACCCACACAGAAGGATGGTGCGGGG